>JAQGBY010001085.1:0-32885 GCA_034698785.1 Mycogona germanica
TCCGCTAATTAGCCGGGTTCCAGTATAAATAACTGGGCGACAGGTGAGCTTTATAATATGCTGCCGAATTTTTTTTTGTTGTTGTCGGGAACTAGAAAATAAATGAGATACGGATTCGAGACAAACCCGAGCCACCCTTTATGGCGTGTAAACACCAAAAAAGGTAATTGTGTGCTATTTTTTGTTGTAACCAGCGACATTTGGTTAATTAAGATTTTTAAATGTGCTCCTCGCCTAATACGGGTATTTCTATTTCTGTATTTA
The DNA here is from genome assembly GCA_034698785.1 of Mycogona germanica. Lineage (NCBI taxonomy): Eukaryota > Metazoa > Arthropoda > Diplopoda > Chordeumatida > Chordeumatidae > Mycogona > Mycogona germanica. Next base: position 265 of record JAQGBY010001085.1, read on the forward strand.
TCGTAGGCTTGAGTGGATGTGGAGCAACGGCCAGATGAGTGTCAATAGAAAAAGACATTGTTTTGGAGCAGAACGTTGCCGACTATTGCACCCTGACAACTGTTATTCAGTATATTTTGGAAGAGATTTTTGTTTTAATGTGAGAAGTGGTTTTTTAAAAAATTTCCCTTTATGCCTAATATTGTATATCAACATATGATTCTTTATCATGGTTGATTATGGGATTGAGGTTTGCATTTGTAATCTGAGAAAGTGGTTTTGAGCAGTTCAGAGTAAAGGTGTCGTCTGAGGCTCAGAAATTGTACCTATTACTTGGTCCTGGTGAGTTTCGCTGGTTATAGTATTTTCTGAGCCAGTACTTATTGCGTCGCTGATGCAACCGTGGCACCATTTTGCGGTCGTTCTATACTTGTCTACCGTAATATCTCGTGGTTTCCTACAGTAATTCGTAATGTATGGTGTGGTTTTCCCCCCTCCCAGGCCCCCTCGGCGTGGTGAGCGACCGTCACAGGTGTGGCTCCTATTTTCGGTGAAGATCTTGGCGGGCCATCTTCCAGCCTTGGTCACGGACCACGTTTCGGCGCCGCATTTAGACCGACGGATCTATCGGCGCCGCCCCGGGCAAAAAATATGGTACCTTCTACGGTATATAGCCCTGGTCCAATGATATTTACCGGTAGTAGGCGCACAATGGACCAGGGACCACTAAAACTATTCTCTTTTTCACTTTGCCTAGTGCAAGGTCCTCCTCGACACCACGTCGGTTCGCCAGCAGTGGCGCTCTAAGGTGAAACGAGGACATCGCAGTTTTATTATTCTTGAGCTCTCCACAATTAGTTTTTTTTTTACTCGTCAAACGATGTTTGTTATCGTCAACTATTATTTCCGGGGTCGACTGGTTATGTAGAATAATGCGGAAATAAAATTAACGGCGCGGTACGGAAGTTTGTGCTGCAATAAAATGGTCGCCTCCTGATTCTTATCGTTCTTGCGAACTGAGAAACCTATCTCTCTCTTTTTCAGTAGACTCTGAAATATTCCGTCGAAGCATTTTTGGTTTTCACATTCCCATGCCTATAAGAAGCGCTGTCATATCGTGACAGCCGTCTCGAAAATAGAACAAAAATATATTTCCGTCGTTGTTGTTTTGGTTCGGTGACGGGGGAAGGTGTACATCTCTATTTGTGTTTCGCGTGTCCAAGTTATACTCTGACGTGTGTGCATTTTTGCAATGAAATTGAGTCTGTCGTTTCGTCGTCACCCGCGACATCTCGAAATGCGAACTGCATAACAATTCTCAATCCGTTTTACGATTACTGTACAGTTTGCTCTTTTTGATTTGGTTACAATAGATGGAAATATTTTTGTATATGAATATTGCCAAAATTACTCAGCAACCAAACTAAATCACGATGAAAATTGGATTGATTTAGGGGTTCTGTACGAATGCGATTTTTGGTATGCAGTTCGTATTAGCGCCACTTTTATTGGAACACTCGAAAATTCGTTTAATAATGCGGCACTCCGTTCACACCAGAAAATCGACGTGGATAGGTGCTGCGCTATTTCGGCTTTTTATCAGAACAATGGGGCTTTAAACGTCTGTTTTAATAGCGAATATTTTGTTTATCTATTCTTGTTAAGGAAAAAAAAGCCATCTCGAAATGCCGCTTATTAGAACATAATTTTAGTGAAAATTTCGCTAGGTCATAAAATAATCTGCGAATAAATTGGGAAAATGCCCGTTTCATGAACGATTAAAAAGAGATCTTCGAATTCATAAACTGATTTTGTCCGATTGAATGTTTAGGAGTGGAAAAGAGAATGTTTCTGTAATTTATTGAACCATCGAGAGGTTACTAATTTCGAATTTGTGGTCTGAACGGATTAACCGGAGTTTCAAAAAGAGATAAAAGATGGTAGTTTTTGGGACACTTACAGCGACTTGGGCTTCGAGGTCGGCCTTCTGGGTGAGCAGGCGGGAAGTGCGCTCGGCGACGTCGGTGAGACTGCCGCGTTCGCTCTCCAACTGATCGTACAGGTCGGTCTTCTCCTTCATCAGCTTTCCGTTACGGTCTTCCAGCTCCTTGCGCAGCTTCTCCTCCTTCTCCAGCTGTTCCTTGGTCTTCTTCAGCTCATCTTCCAGGGCCTGATTAGCAGACACGATTAAATCATACTCATTAGAATCATTTTGGTGAGTTAAAAACACTGGAAGATTGTAGGAGGGAGATCAATTTAAGGTTGCTGATCAGAGTTCTGAAGGGGGATTGTAATGTTGATATCGGGCACTCTGGATGTGCCCAGCTCCTAATAGAAGTAGAAGGGGCCACACTAGAATGGTGATCGAGCTTCAATGTACATCTGCGTCATATTTTAACTCCTATTTTCCTAGAGTGTGTAACCGTGGAATGGCCTGGCAAGAGCCTCAAATCCAGAGGCTTTTAAAATAAATCCATTTCTGTCCCCAACTGGTATTCGACCCCAACTGGTATTCGACCCCAACTGGTATTCGACCCCAACTGGTCTTTCGACCCCGCCATAGGCCCCTCTCTTGGGGGCTGCTTGCGGGTAAAAATTGTGAAATTGAAATTGAAAGCTTTAATGGTTTAGCTTATTCTCTTGCTTTTAATTTTACGCATTTGCCTGAATAATAAAAAGAGAATTTTACAGGACGATAGCAAAGTGAATTTATTCATTAAGATGTATTTTGATTATTTTATTGGATTTTCTAAAAAAAAGGAGCGTTGGAGGAATAGTTGTGAATGTTAAAAGCCAAGCTAGTTGAATTTATCGAAGGCTTTTTGGTCATTCTAGTTAAAAGCGTTTAACCGAAAAGATGAGTGGGTACTGCAAAATATTTCTAGTTAATTAGTTGTTACTGTCTCGTCTCTAAGTCGCAGCTGTTGCTGCCTATTTCTGACACCTTTTGAGCTGGCAGATTCTCTTGATTGATGACCAAGTTCCGCCTACTGCCGCGAATTATGTTGGCGCTTGATTTTTGTTGACTTTGGCGTAGATTTTTGGTCTGACTCGGGGGCGGTACGTACCTTCATCTCGTCTTCGGCGCGGGCAACGTTGAGCAGAGGCTTGACCTTGCTGTACAGCTTCCACCATTGCCAGTTGCGCAGCTGCAGGTACTTGCGCAAGTTGCGCTGGATGACCAACAGGGCAACTCTGAAATGGATAGATGGGACAAGTTTAGTCAGGTTAATTATATGTTGTCGTAACATAAGTATGGAGGAATTTGACGTCTGCTGTTGGCGATGAAGAACTAAAAACTTATTTTCCTATCAGCAACCAATTAAATAACATTATCTGTTTATGTCGAACGCCTTACCTAAATTCGAGTATATGATTTATTTGAAGGTTTCTCTGTTTTGAATGGCAAAGTTTGATAAATTAGTTCTTTTTCGGAGGTTTTTATTGAAAGTGATTAAAATATAATGAACGAGAAAAATGTTTTGGAACTTGTGCAAGATGCCGAAGATAATTGGTAAAGTGGATGCGCCATTTTAAGTAAGTTGCTCGATCTGCAATTGTTATGATCTTTTATCTGAGGATTTCTGGATTCTCCAGAGGATTTCTGCGGTATCGATTGTTAGGTATTTGTACCTCTGGTCTTGCAGCCTCTTGAAGGATTTGCGGGTGATGTAGGATCGGACAGCGGATTGCAACCAGGCGATGATCTTGTTCAAACGCTCGTCACGGAGCTCCTCCAGTTGACCCAGGGTACCGGCACGGAAGAACACCTATTAATCGAACACGATTGGCGAAGAAATGGAGCGTTAGCGCATGTACCTTTTTGAATGAGTGAACTTGGGGATTTTTATATTTGTTTCTGTTCTTAGAAAAATTAAATAATGCAATAGAAACAATTTTAACTTTAACCAAAACAAATCTTGTCGTTGTCTATTTTTGTTTCGCAATTTTATTTGCTAAGCAACTGTTACATCAGATTCCGTTTCAAACGAATTTTTAAAGTATGAACGCAAAGGGGAAATAATGAATATTCTTTTTGGCTTTTGCTATAATTTAACGACAAGTTTTGTTTCATAAAACGTATAGAAAGGAAATTAATTAATTTTTAAATTACGTTTGATCAAATTGGATAACGGGAAAGGAGAAGCTACAGACTAACGACATTTGTTTTATAGCACCTACCTGTGTCCGTGCTCACTTTAAGAGCTCAGTAAAATAGTAATAGCCTGGTGGCGTTAAATGGACGACTTTTTGGTTCAGGTTCAGGGAATGCAACATACGGTGATTGGTCACGTCAACAATGGAATTTTCATGCGTTCGTTTTGATAATGGAATCGGATCAGGTTCTGCACACGTATAAACATTCTCGGGTTGAGGGGAAATTTCAGGACAGCTGAGTCGTTTAGGGTCTATCGTTTTCTTCTTCTTCTAGTACTAGCGTCTACTAATGTTTACTAATCTGTTAACAGTGTGGCATTTTACCTACGCTACTAACCAATATAGTATTGACCTATCAACGTTATTAACAATTAAGACTAACCAATCAAGCGTTTTATGATTGAAAATTGATATAAGCGCAGATTATTAAATGTAGACATATTAATCATTAAAATTAAATTTCATAATGTAAAGGGCAATATTATTTCATTCGGTAAACGTTGTGGATGAGGTAGATTCAATGTAGCTATAATTAATTGCATTTTTAAACTAAAATATTGGATGATTCGATAAGCGGTACTGCTGTTGCCTACAGATCCGTTTATCTAGCCAAAGCAGTGTATTTGAATATATCAATATCTAAGATTAGTTTATTTTTTATTTCCGAAGCGCTCGAACTTCTTACCTTGGTGTGACCGATACGATATTGCGCTTCATCCAACTTAACAGTTTTAAGAATAATTTCGGTGGCCTCCTTGGCGTCAGTGAATCCTTTGGGAATCTGGGAGGCGGCCAGAATAGTGTATCTGGTGCGGATGCGACACAGGCGCGTTGAGGAACGAGGCAGGCGATTTGGTGGTGATGGTTGTGGTTGCGATGATGGGGGAAGCGAGATGGCGGAGTCATATGAATAGAGTGGAGGGGGAGCGGAAAGGAAATAACATGGGTCTTCGGAATTAACAAACGGTTATGGATTCTTGGTGGGAACTCAGTGGTGTACACACTAAGAATAAAATATTCAACCAATTGCACCTTAAAAGTTCACAATAGGCATCCCACAAATTATCATAAGAACCCCAAATGATCATGGGACCCAAGGTCCTATGTCGACCAATTGGTTCATGTTTGATGACCAAGTAATGAAAGGTTCACATAACAGCCACATAATGTGTACGATTTTGACACCGGGTCGAATCCAGTTAAAGGATTTTATTTTATTGTTAAAATTGAGGGCCAGCCCCATAAACACTCTCGGAGTAAATTGTGATTGCAGAGCGAGAGCTAAAATGTGAACTTTAACTAATCAATATAAAAATATATTGTAAGTAAATCTTGAAATCGAACATTGAGCGATATTGTTTGTGAGCTGATCCTCGTTTCAAACAATTTGACGCAATGCAACCCAATAGTAATGGTAACTGTTTCATTGTGTTCACACAGGTTCAGACAGGTTTACTTCTAATTGGTCGGAAACTGGAACAGGGTATATGGTTGCAGAGATCAATCTTACATGTATGAACGGACAGTTGGATAACTTTCTATTTTTATTTGTGCGCATTCGGGTTGGATGTTCGAGGATTTTGGCCACGCGATATTGGATCCAAGAGTAGGTTGTATAGGTTTGAAGGATCAGAATTGTTGGGTTTCATGGAGGCGATTTTGGAATTAAGGGGTGGAGAGAGGGCTGGTGTCAGAAGACTAGAATACAGGGGTCACACTTTGACGATTTGAGGGTATTTTGGAGATTCTGGGTTGATTGGTGGTGTTTGGGTTCATTTCTCGAGCAGAAAGATTGGTTCACTTCCAAATGGAATTTCGGGAGACGTTCAGGAATTTTGTGGTTTAGGGTTCGAGCTGGTGTTTGAGGTTGGTAATTACAAAAAATGTAGGAGGCATAATTTAAGTTGGGGTTCTAAATGAAAATAGGGGTTGGACATTCGGGTTGGATGTTCGAGGATTTTGGCCACGCGATATTGGATCCAAGAGTAGGTTGTATAGGTTTGAAGGATCAGAATTGTTGGGTTTCATGGAGGCGATTTTGGAATTAAGGGGTGGAGAGAGGGCTGGTGTCAGAAGACTAGAATACAGGGGTCACACTTTGACGATTTGAGGGTATTTTGGAGATTCTGGGTTGATTGGTGGTGTTTGGGTTCATTTCTCGAGCAGAAAGATTGGTTCACTTCCAAATGGAATTTCGGGAGACGTTCAGGAATTTTGTGGTTTAGGGTTCGAGCTGGTGTTTGAGGTTGGTAATTACAAAAAATGTAGGAGGCATAATTTAAGTTGGGGTTCTAAATGAAAATAGGGGTTTCTGGGGCGGCTATTTGGTTGGACTAAATGCAAGACTAAATGCAAGATCTGGACGTGTTCACATTTCTTAAATTAAAATTTAAAAAAATGTTACCGAAATTAATTCGTCGAGGTGAATTTCAGAATGTTACTTATTGACAAGCAATTAAAATAACAAATACAATAATTGTAAAAAGAAAATTCTTGCATTTAGTTTCAATCACCTATTTCTTACCTGACCCTTACCCTTGTATAAGTTCTTATCTTGGCGAATTTCTCCGATCCTTCAGATACAAATTCGTCACTAGTCTGAATAATTTAAAGGAGGGAATATTTTCGGGGAATTTTTTTTTCCTATCGTGCGCTTAACGTGCCTTGGTGTGTCCCAATCGGTAGGATTCAACATCAAGCTGGATTTGTTCGAGAATTTTCTGGCCAGCGTCCTTGGGGTCGGCACAACCCTTGGCCTGAGTGGGGGCCAGGATATAGTATCTGTATTGGAGCGTAACGTGACAGGTGGAGGGGGATCACGTCATGAGAGGGACGAAGGGGCGATAATTGAAAAAAATATAGACATGTTGTTAACGTATCTGCATATATTTATATAATGTGGGAGTAAAAAATGGGAGAGTTTATGGGGATCCTATTTTCAATTGTGGCTACGCCATTTGATTTAAAATTCTTTTTCACTCCTAGTTTGGAGATGACGCCATATTGGTTATCCACTTTGACGCTATTGTGGCTTATTTATTTTGTCAGTACTGCAATACTGAATTGAATTGAGTATATATTTATTTTTTAAACTGTATGGTTGCACCTTCAAATTAATTATGGTGCTCACATCTTGTCAGAAAATTAATTTAAAAAATGCGATGTCTTTGTTTAATATCATTAAAATCTGTCACAATACAACAGACATTATCTGTCGCAGTACAGCAGAGGTTTTACATTATTTATGATGAGTATACAATGTTTATTTTAAAATCTCGGAATTGATTCTCCAAAATTTATATTTGGGAGTTATCGAGAGAGACATTCTTCTCGATTAAAAGAGGAGTTCTTTCACACACAAGTGTTTGTAATCGATGACAACATGTGCATTTTCGCAGCAACACAAAAGTGAATAACGAAAGAAATACCTGTGCTTGAAGTCGGGGTAGACCATCCTGTTGGGGAAACCCTTTCGGCAAATACGGATTCCCTCAAGTACACCGTTACAGGTCAGCTGATGCATGACCAAGTGAGAATCGATGACACCTTCGCGTTTGTGAGGCGTGGGCAAAATAACACAAGTTGACAGATTAGAGGGGGGCACACTGTATCCAAGTTGTGACGATAAAATAACAAAATACTCGTAGGTTGGTAAAATTGAAAGAGTGGAAGGATATTGTGGGTGTGAAAGCGCATGGAAAATGGCATATAATATGATAGACAATGTTTTTTTTGGTGTGGATAAGTCATGGCTATTATGAATGAGAGCGAGAGGCTTTGGCAATTGAAAAAATGGCAAATGCATGCACACATTTAGATGGTTGCAATGCAGTACATGGCATGCAAGAACATGACAGGTATACAAGAATCGGTAAACATAATGGATATATAAGGACTTTAAATTGATTGGATTTTAGGAATTTTTATATAGTAAGATTGGATTTAAGGATTACAGAAGAGTAGAAAAACGTAGAGGTTACATAAATTTTGATAGCATATTTCATACCAATATAATATAATTTATTTTTTATTTTTCGACGTGATCAAGTCCAATGAAAATTAGGAATTCTGATAATTTGGCTGTTTCACCTCCTTTCAAAGTTTGCTATTGGGGGTAAAAAAATTTAAAATCTATTTCTTAAGGAGTTCACCAGCGTTTATCCCCTAAAACCCCGGAACAACAATCAATGTGATCATAAGGCGTTGTTGCTAAGATTTATTTTGGATGAAATTAGCCGTCAGGTCATTTAGTTTATTTATGACCTTTTTTAATTGATTTATTTAATTCACAATAGGTTCATGTTTTTATGGTAGTTTAATATTTTACCTACTTTCATTTTTTTAAATTTATTTGCAATATTTTTCTATTTGTACGACTACCGTGTTAGCACATAGCTAGAATTAAGTCTATTTGTTCAGAGTAAGTATACATACAGTTGTATATATATTTGTTAATTTTGTAAATAACTGAGTTCGTGAGATCTACGAGAAAATTTGATTATCTGAAAGTGTCAGGTTGCAGAGTAAAAGTTGACACGAATTTATAGCTTAATGTGAGTCTATCTAATATGAGACATAACGTCATCATACACTATGTACAATTTGTTATCACATGTAAAGCATTTTCAGTAACAACTACTAATTTGTATATTTCAATAGGTTTTATAAGTACATCTACGTGGTTATTCCTTCTGACACTAAGTGACTATTTACGAACACGATTTTATTACACCTTTTTAATTGCAGTTTTATGAAATAGCCTACGTTCAAATTTAGAGTGTATCTTTTATATTATGTATTTGATATGTGTGTGTTTGTTGATCGTACTGCGATTCGGTTACAATTATTTTGACAACATAAAAGTGCGAGTGACTGTTGTATTCATATTTATTGTTTCGTTTTTAGATGTATTTGTAGTTTTAAAGTGGTTTTCCTGCGTTCAATCGTAGTTAAAATATATATTAAAAAGAATTCAATGTGCCCGTTTTTGGTAATTTACATAATCTGTTTTGTAAAGCAGAAATTATGTGTTTTAAACTGACTGCTGGAATCGTTGAAGCATTATTGATAATATAATTACTTGAGAAAGTAAATTTCTTAATTTTATTTTTTTATATCACGGTAGTGTTTTAAAAAGACTGTGGCAAAAATATTTCACATGTTTACCAGTTCAAAATTATTTTATTTGAAAAATACTTGAATATATTTGAAATTTGCTGGATATGACCGTATACTGACTATTGTGTGTTGGTGCGTGTTGTCTGTCCTACGACTTTTTACTCGGCTTACTCTCTTACCGGGGGACTTGGTCTCGTTAGGGATGATGCAACGGACAAAGTGGGGAGACGTACTCCTTAGGGTAGCCATCAGTTTGTTCAGTTGTTCCTGGTCAAGTTACACGTGTCGAGAGAGAGCGAGAGAGAGGCAAGAACGGACAAAGGAAAAACAAAAACCGTGGGAGGTTAAAATGGTGGAGGCAAAAAAATAATAAGAACGGGCAGTTTGGCTTGGAGAATGGTGGAGACATCCGTGGCGTGGCGGTGATTTCGTGCCTAGGCATAGTGGGAAATAGGCGGCCAATCGTTGCACTGCAAATCGGTTGTCATAAATATAAGGTATTCGAAATTGGCACTTGAACAGTTCATATTCAAAGTTTAAGCAACTTAAATTAGAATGATATTCTGCCGTTCTTATTCTAATATTTTATTTAATATTTATTCTAATTATTTTATCTAATTATCTTAACTCAACAAATTGTCATTTGTTGAGTTTGGTTGCATCTTAACGATTTGCAGTGAAATTGTGGTTTGGCTGACGAAGATTGCGGTGCCAGTGACGCCAGAATCAGTTTTTTTAAAGAAAAATTATTCAAAACATTTTTTTAAACATTATTTTCCAAACGATCGACGCGTCCGTTTTGTTTTATATACGTGTTTAGTGGGACGTGAGTTCAGGATTTATTTAACTGTGTCTGGCATCACTGGTGGTCATAGGGACAATTGGGATTGTTTGTTGGAAACTTGCATGAGAAGAAAAAATAAAACAATGGTGGTGTGGTTGTCATTGGAGAGGCAGCAAGTCGGGCGGATTTTCGGTTGAGAAGCAATTGGCCATTGAATGGTGGTTCGGTTGGTGGTTGGAGACGTGGGGGGAAAACAAAAAAAATCGGCGGTACACTTGGGGATCACTCGGAGAGAAGTAGTAGTAAGAGCAGGTGTTTATTTAGATTTTTTTATGTTTAGCAGTCGCTGGTAATTCAGTCACGAAATATCGGGGATGGTTTTCATATCAGTGATGGTACATAGACATTCCCAGCAATGTGACTTGCGGACACAAACATGGAGGTGACAAAAAATATTGCTAGTTCGAAATTCAGCTTCGGTTATCGTCAGATGAATTAACGAACTGGTTAAAAAAAATTGACTGTGCAAAAATAAGGGGTTGGATAACGAGAAAAAACTCGAAAAAAAAACAAAATCACATTTCCAAAATTAAAAAAAAAAAAATGCGTTGCACACATTCAGGATCGGTATATTGTTTTCTTCTTCTAGACGTGATCTTACCGGGAGATTTGGTCTCATTGGGAATGATACAACGAACAAAGTGGGGCTGTGTTTGGTGAAGACTATGCATCAATTTGTTCAGTTGTTCCTGTTGGGAAGGTTCGTATATAGACAGGCGACAAAGCAGGTTACAACTCTTACAAACTATGGAGTGGTGGTGTTTCATACTCGGAAATTGGCAGAATTGGAATGGAATGTGTCTATGGTTGGGGTGGGCTCATTAAACCTGCTAGAGGTGTGTGTGTGGACTGGATGGTGGCAACGCCCTCCCCCCGACTATCGGTTAACCCTTCGGATACCTCCATTCAATTGTGGATACAACAGTTTATCGATTCCCAAGTGCCTAGAGGCATCCGTTACTAACATTTATTTTCGAGCGTTATTTCTAAGGGTTCCATTCGTAGGGTGGTCGAGGATGGTCGAGATGGGCTTGAAGTGGTTGTCGTGCTGCGATGCGGAGGGGTTCGTTTCCTGTGGTATTCTTTGAGGGAGGGTCAAAATTCCCCCCCCCCCAATGCGTGATTGGTTGGTTTGGTGGAGATCTACTTGCACGTGAGGAAGCAAAAGGGGCGTGACAAATTGACTGGCTCTTGGTGAATGGAGAATCGTTCGGAGCAATCGGGATAACGCTGGCTGCACGTCAGATGCATTGAAATTGGGTAGAATGGGGGTGGGGGCGCTGCAATCGCGAAAAATGGAGACAGATGAGCAGACGGGCTTGAACGGTCGATTTTGGTTCGGTGGGATGTTTCTATATCTCTATAGATGGGGTCGTGCGTTTGGATTTCGACTTTAGGGGGGTTGTGATTTTTCTTTTTTGCGCTGGGATAATATGGCGGAAAACTTGGTGTGGTCAGAATCTGGTCGTATTCTAATTGTACAGTGGTTCTCAATCTTTTTCTTCCTAATAACCATCATCACCTCACTTTTAAATGGCAAAACCAGAATCGTTTCCTGTTGCGCTTAATTTGAATAATCTATTTCAGTTTAAGTGCGCCCGAACCCTCTGATGTTAAGGTTTAATGGTACTGGTCTACTTTCCATCTAATTGGAAATCTTGGGGTTATTTCCAATAAAACCAAACCTACTATCCGAAATTTAAAAAATGGTAAATATTTATTTGATTGTTTTATCTTCATTATTGATTGACCATGTCTCGGCAGATAGTTTTCTTAATCTGTTTCCCCTCTTTAGTTTGAGAACCGCTGACTGCTAGAGGATAAGAGGTTCTTCGGCAGGGGAGTTTATGAATTGCCTGAGAATGGCGAGGGGGGTCAGTATGTTTTCTCCCCGCTCGGGTTCGGTTTGGCTGAGTGGGCTTGGACTTGGGGTTCGTGGCGAATGATTTCGCCCGTCCAATACCTGGCTTCTTTTCTTCATTGGGAATAATACAACGTACAAAGTGGGGGCTTGTGCTGTGCAAGCTGGTCATCAACTGTCCCAGTTGTGTCTAATTGGACGTAATAATAATTATTTCACAACAGTTTCATAACAATTTGGTGGCGCCCATTTTTTTTAGGGCGGGGAAATTGAGGGACGCGCGCGGATAATGACACACCGTCCATGTATTGCAGGCGCGGCTACCACCACCACCACCATATGACACAAATGCGTAGTCATAATTAAATGGTTATGTTAGACTCAATCGTTTTATCAGGTTTCATATATTGGAAAATATGTAAAATAATATATAAACAAATTAAAAAAGTTATATAAGAAACTTCTAAAATAAATATAGATATGAAAATGTAAACTCTCCACCGAAAATAGTGGATTGAAATTAGTGTCATAGCTTACGCAACTGTTCAAAGGTTTTAAAAAATATATTTCTAAACAAATAAATTTATCAAGATATCTATTTCGTTTTTTTTTCTTAAGGAAATTTCATTTATTGATTCGCATGAGTTATTATTTGGCAATCCCGTTTGAAGAAGAATGTCTGCTGCGATGTTCGTCTATACAGCACGATTATGGTCGTTTAACCAGTTTGTGTGTTGTTGATGGTTGATTCACCATTTTACAAAAATCATAGACAGTGTTTCATTTGTAATATTCAAAACACACGGTGTTTGCCCGTCGTTAGATTTAATCTGAAATCTCGAATTTATCTCACGCTGGAAAATTCGAACATCGCAGCACCATAAAATTCCAAAAATAAAAAGTATCTAGAACTGTGGAGTTGAATGCTTACCCTGTACAAGGCAGACACAGTCTGGAAACCGGAACCCTTCTTACGCTTTCCACCGGACTCTTCCTCCTTGCCACCGGACTGGCCGGGATGGTCAAGGAAGATCTCAATCAGCAGCTGGTTAGCTGACTTCTTGAATTGGTCGACGACGGTGTCGTTAAGGGGATCCTTGTTCTTCTCCAGCCACGCGGTTAGATTGTAGGGTACCTGGTGAACGACAAGGGGGGTTCACATTAAATTTTAGCGTATAACAGGCTGGTAAAATGTTTGCTGGTAAAAATGCAGATGAGCAAACTGCAGTCGTGGAAAAGAAAAAATTGACTGGGGCTTGCATTTCTTGCAACACCCGGCATCACGGGTACGCTGCCCCCGCATCCCCGAACTCGGTTTCGTGTAAGACACCGGTGCTATCCAATTTAACAGCAACCAGGCTGGCTACCTCATTTTATTCACCCTGTATAGGCCTCCACTGCGTGCTACGTAAAAGCTCCCCCCGGAATGCGGCTTCGTGGAAGGCACCGGTGCTATCCAATTTAACAGTAGCAAGGGTAGCCTACTGTTCAATTCGCGTATTACGAAAGCTGTCGACACGTCTCGGTTCTGTAAAAATAAGTTTATCAAGGAGGATTCATACTTACAGTTCCGGCGTAATGGCCGATGGCGAAGTGGGCCTCGACTTGGCCAGCCTTCGGTGGCTTGGGCTTCTGGAAGTTGGGGGATTTGCCCAAGTGGTTGGCGTTCAGCTTGTCGGCGAAGGTCTTGTCGGTGGCCTTGGGGAACATAGACTCTTCTTCCAGGATGGAGAACACACCCATGGGCTAGGTGGTTTGTCGTGAAAAGTGATCGACGAATAAAGAACACAACAATGTAGATTCGAACAATGGCGAGTGGTGCAATTTAATTTCACAGACATGATGTGTTAAAATATTAACAAAAGAAAGCAAAGTGCTTTCTTTGATTGCAATGAATTTATTTTTTAAGATGTCATAAGAGATGTAAATTTCTTATGGCATCTTAACCAATCCATAGAGATCTTAGAGATCTAAACCAATAGGCTTGTTGTTTTACCATAATTGTTTTCGTTTACCAAAGAATAATTGGACTTAATTTTATCATCATACCAATTTACTTTCTTTTGCTTATGTCAAAAATTAACAATACTTTCAATAAGAGACAAAAGCACTGATTTAATTGAAATGGATAATGCATTTGTGAATTAAATATATTAATGAGATTAAGTTAAGTGAAAACTGGAAGAACTTGTTAAATTTATTAAACTGTTCACTTGTTTTTCAAATTAATTTATAGTGCTTGTGTATCTTTTTTAAGTTCTTAATCAACAATTCCTGTTATTCATTTGGCGCAATTTTAAACATGATTTAATACATCATCATCTCTTTGAATTTTGGCTTTTTCTAAAGTTTGCTAATAGGATTTTACTTTTAGTGTTGTTTTGTTGAAAGGAAATTTTATTTCTGCGTGGTTTAATAATTGCGCCACATGACAAAATGTATGACTAATCGGATAACTGATTTAAATTCTCAAAGACATGCACTTTTATTTAGATGTTTTTTCTGTCTACAACTGTGAACGGTTGTGCGACTAAATTATTTCAAAAGTGAAAACCCAAATAGATGCATTAATAAATTAAGAAACGATAACGAAGAAGACTAGAACGACGGACAGCGGATTGTTTCAGGGTGGATCGGCTACATAACAGAGAGGGATTGACTGATACTTGAAAAACATTTGGGATGGTACAGAATAGGCCAAGTTGGCGGATGGTTTTTGGAGTATTTTTTACGGAACTACTAGGAGGCCAACTATTACAGATGTTTTGGACAAAGTCACGGTAGGTAGAAAGACTGTGGACGAGGCAGGGGAAGGCATAAATCGAATAGACATGGCAAATTCGATATAACTGAGACAAAAATTAATTTGTAAACGAGTTATAACGAGCCAGTGACAGAATGATTTAAAAAAAATATTATTTACATTTTAAAATGTGCGATAAATTTACATATATTCATTTCACAATTTCCCTTGATACCCTTATTACTAAGAAATTAATACGTAGAAATATTTTGATTCATTCATTTCTTAAAATCCATCGCTCTTTTTGTATCAGTTGTATCAGCCAAAATACATTTACAACACTCGGAATTTTCGGGTTGGATTTTTGGGACTTTTGTCAATTGGACTAGGAAGGCATATAGATGTAGAGTGGGGGAGGAGCTACGATGGAGTGTAGAAACTGGTTGGTTGGTTCTGGTCGAGGTTTTGTGGGGACTGCAGAAGGGCGCTGCACACGGAAAAGGACGTCGGTGGCCTAGGTTTGGAGGTTGGGCATGAGGTTGGACATGGGTTGGTGAAGGGCAAGATTGTTGACGACACGGATCACACAGCGACGACGAGACACTAGGAAGAAAAAAGGACTGGTACTATTGATAAAGATAAGAGATATAGATATGATCGACGGGAAAAACGGAGTGACGGAGGCTTAAAGGCCATGAGGATGACATGATGGATACTGGTGGTGGTGGTGACGAGAAAAAGAGGACACTGGATGGACTTGACACTCTCGGAGATAGAGCTGTGGACGGTGGCAAGACGTGAAACTGTCTGGATTCAGTCGGCGACCAAAGTACGAAAGACAAGATTGTGACTATCAAGACCTAGAGTCAGATGATTTTAACTATTTATAATTTTACATACATGTATGTTGAAATTGTAGCTGAGCTTTGAAAATGAAACCAGTGGGTTTTGAGGGGAGAAAACCTTTTCACTGTGCTCGTTTTCAATCTCTGTTCATCGATGTATTTATAGTTATTTATAATTTTATATAATTTTATAATTTATTTATTTATATATAAGTATTTATAATTTTGATCAGAGGGCATATTTTTTAATGAACCGAACTTGGTTATGCTCTTTTAAACTTTCACCAGTGACTGACTGCAACACAGATCGAACATGAGTGGGAGGACAGGAAAGAATCCGCGATAAAAACAAAAACATGTTGGAACAAGGAGTAAAAAGGCACCCACATGAATGGGTTAAGTTGAAAAATGGTTCTTTGTGACGTGCGATTCGTGCGGTTCATGCATGGGCTGGCGGAATCTGTATTTGAAATGTTATTTCAGAAGTATCTTTTTTGTAAATAATAACTCACATATTTTAATCTTAAAATTAAATTATTCCACGATCTTATATGTCCAGCCTGTCTTAATGTAGATCAATTCTGAGCTGTCAAATAGTAAGGCTTTTCTAGTCAACCAGGACAAATATTTTCTGGTATGTCAATCATGTTCAAAAAATTAGTGACTACTCTGTATATTTTTAAAATAGTTGTTCTTGCGTTTGCTTATCAATTAAATTAAATTAGTCTGTGACTGTGTCATAAAAATACAGCGTCTAATTATTAATCGATAGAAAACTACCAGACATTAATTCGTTTCTATTAACATTGATTTTAGTGCAGTTAATAACCGACTATTTATTCAAACTACGTGTCTATGTATACGGCATGCTCTACGTATGACTATCTCTAAACTACTTTTTCTGCGTGTCAGCATTTTATGCTTTAAAGATTTAGAAAGAAAATATTTGTCAGACTTGCAGTATGTAAAACCCCATTTTTAAATTTGTACCTTTTCCATCAACTCGATACAGGCTTGCAAGTCCATGCCAAAATCAATGAACTCCCAATGAATGCCCTCACGAGTGTACTCCTCTTGTTCCAAAACGAACATGTGATGGTTGAAGAATTGTTGCAATTTCTCATTGGTAAAGTTGATGCACAACTGTTCGAAGCCGTTATACTGCAGTACGTTTGTTTATTTATTTATATATTTTAGGTTGGGCGGGACGGGGGAATGGAGAGATGGTGGGGAATCGTGGAATGACGGCAAGATATATCCAGGTAGTCCAGGGCACGGTGGTTGGTCCATTCCGGTTGGTGGTGGGAGTGGGGCGATGTGCAATGAAGATCATATGATGGTAAGGGGAAGGTTGCGTGAATAAAAAAATGGAGAGAAAGAGAGAAAATCAGGACAATATTTTTTTTGCATTCTACTAGAGGTCAAGCTGAAGAAAAGTGGAATGGCTTTTTTTCTGGTATTGCATTCCAAGCGTGGTGGCTGGTTCAGGGTTTGTCCGGCAAGGTAGGTATAGGTGCCGGACGGTTGGTGGTGATTGTAGCGGTTGCTGGTTTCAAAATCACTCTGGGTTGGTCGGACAGAGTGCTCGGCATGAGGCTGTAAACGTATATAGGAAATGTTTGAATGAAAGTGGTTGGTTGGTTTGGTTGGTGCGTGTGGCGTACAGGTGTACAATTGGATCGATATAGATATGTCATAATTGGGCGTTGGTCGAAGGAATTGTGCTAGGAGGAGCTTAAGAGATTTTTTATGGGTGTAGCTGGAAAGATTGGTTCGGTATATTTTTTTTTGGAGTGGCGATTTTTTAAAATAGGCTTGGCAACATTAGGTAATGACTGATTCGGAATCCGATTAGGTGGTGCGAATTGCGGAAGATAAATTTGATGCACGGAAGATGAAGATTGGAAGATAAAAGAATGGGATAAATTCGTGGAACGAGCAAGGCAATTTGGGCTCGTTTGGTTTGGGCGGTTCGGGTGAAACCGTTTCCGGTCTTTAGCGGAAGTCGAAAGCATGGGTTGAATGAGAGACGGTGCATCGAGTATCTGAGTAATAGGTTTGGTGGAAAACAAATGGGATAATCTTCGTTCAACAGAAATTTATCGAAGTTAATTTTTTTTCGCGTGGTTAAGGTGTCACTTATCCGATTGGTAATAGTAAATCGTGCGAGCTTGTCGTTGATCTTATCGGTATTTATATATATTTATAGATTGCCCTGGGGTGCCTACCTTTTCCATCAACTCAATACAAGCTTGCAAGTCCATACCGAAATCAATGAACTCCCAGTGAATGCCTTCCTTTTTGTACGTCTCTTGTTCCAGAACGAACATGTGGTGATTGAAAAACTGCTGCAGCTTTTCGTTGGTGAAGTTAATACACAGCTGCTCGAAACCGTTGTACTATATTTTCGTAAGGTGGGAATATCAGGTTGGGGCATCGGATTGATTTTTGGCATTTTTTAGAAATATTTGGGTAACAAAATATTGTGTTTGTATGTGTGGAGCGGTGGGAACCGTGAGAGAAAAATGAAGATCAGATAAATAACACAATTTATTTTTTCTCTTGGTGTTTATCCTGTTCTTGCCAAATTCGTTTTTAATTTTAGATTTTCAATTAATTTTCTAGCATTTTAAAAGCACCACTAATCGACAAATCCCTTAGCAGACACAAAGTGAAGTTTCCCATTTATCGACGATATCAAACTGAAAATTAAAACATGATTAGTGAACACTTATTTGTGACCAACCAGCTGAGTCTGTAATTAAAGAGAAATATGTCATTAGTTTTTTGCCTTGGTCGAGTCTTATTAAGGGGGTCTTCATGGCAGCGTTTGTTTTTGCGGGGAAAGCGGGGGAGAATCCGTTTCACGTAATGGGGGACTAATTTTCGAGATGGTTGGACTTGTCTGTAAAAACCGACATGGGGCGCTTTTGTTCCGTGACTCCGATTTATATATTAAGATCTATCCGCTGTCCGCAATTGTTCGTGTACTAGTAGTGTTTCTCGAGTATTAGTTTCTCAGTGCGGCGGCGTGTCATACACTTTTGGTGTTATCACAGCCCAAAATCTTTTATACCTTCTCGATTAGATCGATACAGGCTTGCAGATCCATTCCGAAATCGATAAACTCCCAATCGATTCCTTCGCGTTTGTACTCTTCTTGTTCCAGTACGAACATGTGGTGGTTGAAGAATTGTTGCAATTTCTCATTGGTAAAGTTGATGCACAACTGTTCGAAACTATTGTACTGAACGAAGGATGGAGATATTTGCTTATTACTTTTTGTTTGCTACATTTTTCTTACTTTTCCGCATGGCAGGGTGTGAAATTGTTTTTAAGGTTAGGTTCCTAATTGCTTTTAGATAAAACATCGAGATTTTTCCGCGTTCCCAATTAGGGGAATTTATTCGAATTTCGTCATATGATATTTTAAATATATTTTTGGATGGATAACGTTAAACATTTAGATATTTCAGACATGTAAATTACAAATCAATTGGTTGGTTTGGAAGCGTGACTGTTTCAAAGTCTGAATCGATGAAGGCGAAGAATATGATTAAAATCAACATATTTGTATTGTGGTAGTATTGATTACAGGGGAATAGATGTTTTACACATTCTAACTTGATTTAACCTTATTTTGTGTGTAGACTGTCATGTTTAATATTCAATAACAATTTCTCTTCAATTTTATGGGGCGCCAATAGTGCATTCAAAATAGCTATTTTAACTTTTAAAGATATTTTTGTGGCATGCATGCAGGCAATCTGCAACTCAATATTTCTGAAAGAAATGAGATCTAAGTATATTATTGACATCATGATCAACACTTTTCAACCCCAAATAAAAATCCTTAACAATTTTTTAATTAATTCTAAAATATTGCTTAATTTTAAAAATCATTGTCAGTCGAAATTTTCATTTTGAATACGTTTTAAATGAATACAGTTCCAGTATTTTCTGATTTCGTGGTGTTGATATTAAACTTAATTTCTTACGAATTAAATATTTTCTTTTATCCCACTCATATGTAATGACACTTCCAATGAAAATAATTACTCCCATTTTGCAATGTCGAAGTACATGTAAGGCCAATTTGAATACCAGTGTCTATTTGAAGGTTTATGAAGAACGAAAAAACTCACGTCGAAAATCTCAAATCCGGCAATATCCAGTACACCGATGAAGTGCTGACGCTTCTGCTTGGTGTCGAGGGTCTCGTTTACCTTCTTGACCAACCATTTGAACATCCTGTCGTACATGGCCTTGGACAAGGCACCGACGGAGTAGTGGCACTGTCAACGGGGAAACAATTCATTTTAGATTGAGTCAGGCGACGAAACAAAGTTTAATATATCCACAGTTAGGCCCAAACTGAAGTGGTTGTCTCACCTGGTCCTTGGTTCTGCCCTGGGTGACGAACTCAGATCCGACCTTGATTCTGGGCTTGAGCAAGTTCTTGTAGAGATCGGCGGCGTTGGTGCCGAGCAGGGTGGCTACGCGCTCACCCTCCACGGTGCCATCGGCCTCAGCCTGATCTTCTCGGGGCCTCTGCTTGAACTTCAGTTCACCGAAGTGCATGACGGCGGCCGTCACTTTGTAGATGTCCTCCTTCTCCTGCTCAGTGAAGCCCAAGATATCGAAAGCCTCCTGTTCGCGCCAAACGGTTGCATTACACAGATTAGCTCCCAATGGGCGTACCCCAGATTTGATGGGCCTAGTAATTTTGATCGACTTAATTTGTGTTTCTTTTCCAATTTTCTGAAAACTTTATTCTGTTTCTAATCATGAAATATTTTCGTTATTTTTGTTTCGAGAAGTTAACGTTACTTTTTTTATTTAAAGAAAATTCTTACCTCGAAACGTTTTCGTCATTTATTTCTATAAGGTTCAATTATCAAATTGAACCTTACTTTTATTATTTAAAGAATATTCTAAAACATTTTTTTGTGACATCTTGTCAGGCAACTTAATTTTTTAATTTACACAATTATGTCATATCTTAAAATACTGATTTGTAAGATGATTTTTTTTCTTTTAAAAAGCGGTAATAAAATCTTAGTTTTTACTTTAACTTTTTCAAATCACAAATATGACGAACGTTAAGAAATTTGTTATCTACGTTTAAAAAAATATAAATATTTCTCAGTATGCAATATGCGTACTGTTTTTATTTTAAACATAGAGATCGAAAAAGGGGATTCAATATAATTGGGGACAAATTGGGACACAATGATGGAATTTTTGGGGGTAAAAGATAGCAAATGTGGATGCTGGACATGGACGACATTGACACCATGCAAAGAAGGATTTTCGACTTTTCAAACGTACAAATACTCAAAACGGGGATCACAGGGAGACCAATTGTGAGGACTTCGTGATTTGGAAGGGGGAATGATTGTCTATCTTATGTCAATACTTACAGTGGAAGGCCTGTTTTCTTTTAAAATCTAATCTGCACAGTACACTTGATATTTCTCACATAAATCGTCATTAATTATCTCTCGCACACATCTGTGTTATAAGCATTGTTCTTGATTAGTGGACAGAGCGAATAAAATAAAAATATTGTGAGTCGTTAAAAAAAATAAACGAATACCCCTACATTGAGTTGACTATTGAAAAATTATAATTTGTCATTTTGTGTTAAATCGACAATTACGCGGCATTTTAATTGCGCTTGTGCGTGTTAATGATACACGAAATGAATTAAGATCTCAGCGCCAACTCACATCTGTGACCTGCCATTCCTCTCCATCGTCCAGGCCGGCGATGACCGTCTTACCCTGAGATACGAAGTGATATGTTTTGATGTCTTTCGCCAGCAGCAGCCTATCTGAAATTTGTTTCGAGGGAATAGTTTATCAGGCTTGGGGTTCCACTAGACCGGCACAAGTGTGTGTGCGGTTTTGATATATTCTCTCGACTCTTCGTGCGGTCCGGATTTCTTCCTTTTTCGGTCGTCGTCCCCACAGCGTGGCAACTGCGATCTGAAGACGCCTGGCTAACTTAGCTCGACCCTGATTGTAAACTATATCTTTTTTTTTTTGGAATGTACCAGTCGTATGGGACCATGGAAAACATTGATTTTTGGATATATTTAAGAAGCGTCATGAATAGTGAGCACTTTAAATCAATGTTTTCTGTGGCTCCCACATAAATGGTAATGCAAACCTTGTGACGTCACATATAGGATGTTGAAATGAAGTTAGGGAAAAATTATTGGATATAAATATTGAATTGATAAAATGGATATAATTAAATTTCGGAACAAGGAAAAAAAACTTGCACACTGTAGGGAAGTTTCGGTTCAATGAGAGATGAAACAAAGATAGAGATCATAGAAAAAAGAACATTTTGGAAATACGAAAAGAAGTTCACTTCGTGGCAATGCTATTTTTGACGGACAATAGGGATATTTTGAACGGATAAAAAATATGAGACGGTCACAAAGTTGATTGGCAAATCGAAATTCAATACTTGTCCAGTTGGCCAAGACATGACTTACGACTGTCATAGGGGAGATAGGATTGGACGAAGATAAACAATTGGCACTCGAGGAATTTCATATCACACACACAAATACATGTATTTAGGCGGAGTGAACATATCTAGAGGAGAGAGAAAAAGTGGATATGAACAGGTGTACTAGAGGTGCCGGGCTAAAGAGGGAAGAGATTGACGTTCCTGGAAAAACATGATGACGTGCATTATATATTTTTTTTACTAGACTTGCTATGACGAACGGAAACACGATGGTTGTACGTGGTCACGAAAACGGGGATTTTTGGTATAGATACAGAGTGGATGTGACGAAATCGAGGATAAACGGAGGAGCAAAACGGACGTGGGCGCGGATTGGTCGGATATATATAGAGAGAGAGAGAGATAACGACAGGTACAGGGTGACCGATGGTTTTGGTCGGATTCGAGTGACGACGGGTTACACGAAGTTCGAAAACGAACTTCTGGGAGTTCTGGTGAAGCGTTTTCGAAAACGGACGGACTGAAATTCAACAGGTTGATGTGTGGTGGGGAGGAATAGGCAGACAACACGTCTATGTGAATCTAGTACTATCTAATAGTCGGCTATAGCTAATGTGACGGTGATGATACATGGGGGGAGGGTAAAGATAGATCCGCTTTTTAGGCGGTTACTTAATGCCGCCCAACTCACGCTTGTCATCAGAAATTCCTCGCCGTCATCAACGCCGAGGATGGAGGTCTTACCCTGAGACTGGCCGTGGTAATCTTTGATGTCATCGCTCAAAAGGCATAAGGCTGGAAATTAAGGGCGTGAGCGAGTTGCCCTTGTTTACTATTTTTTGATTAATCAATTACTACTGACCAGCGGGTGACCGACTATGTAACCAACAATGTTGCAGTATTTCTGTACCACTTTTTATTTTTAAAGAAAATGAATTAGAAATCTTTGACCGTCAAACAATGAGCCAATGATTTTAAAGTTCGTGGTGTCAATAGTTTGCCACTTCTATTAATACAAAATATTGGTTAGATTTGATGAGATACTTTGACAATTCGTTAATGTTAATACCCGGACATCGATTATTTTAGAACATACAGGTTTCACTTTAAAATCCGTACATGTGAAAGCTCGAATCGCTTATTTTTATTGGTACTTATTTCTAACTGCTTATTAACAGATTCGAGTTAGGCGAGCATTTGTTGGAATGAGGTTGTCCTTATATTTTGTCGAAGAATTGATAACGAGGGTTTACGAAGGTTTAGACATTGGAGGTCGGAGGGTTTTTTTTATGATCACGGGGAGAACGGTTTGTTTGTGGACGTGTGTGACGACAGAAGGATTGAGAATAGATAAATGATGTTTGGGCCAAAGAGGTTAAAGAGATATAGACTAGTTTGGTCTTTTTCCGATGAGATTATGATAGGCATTTGTCAATTTTGCAGTGGTATGAACTTTCCAGCTGCAAAAATCATGTTCAATCACGGTTGCCCATAAATCGACTCACAGTCTATATCACTTGTATCTCGTTTGGATATTTCACACGTAGAGGGGGTTTTTGGCGAAAGTGTGACGGAGTGGTCATAGAATCGGGTATAGAAGGTTTAAATCGCATTCGACGGTGGCCGGGATCAAGATCGGTTGGGTAGTTGACGAACGTTTTTGAGGAAGACATGATGCACTTGGACATAATGTAGGATAATTGGTTCCGAGGGTTGTTGCGAGGGCTGGTATTGAGTTTTTTCGTGACACCTCAGTTTGTCAAATCATTACAATTTTTCAAGGGATGAGATGATTGAAACTTTTTTTCAAATTCAACGAATTTACGAATTAGGAACAAATTTTTATAAGCGAAGCAGATTAATAATTTTGATTTGATTATTACTAAGCTTTTGTTTCCCTTTGTTTGATGGAGGTGTCTCGATGTGACAAAATTTGGAATCTAAATATTGATGGGGTCGTGGGTGGGAATGGTCATCTAAATGATGTGCTTGGCTAGCAATGCAAAGGGAATTTTTTCTTCAAAGCGATTATGCTTCTTTTTTTTCCAACTCACGTCTGTTAGCACAAATTCTTCGCCGTCATCAACGCCCGGAATGGAGGTCTTACCCTGGGACTGGCCATAGTAATCTTTGATGTCAGCGCTCAAAAGGCATTTGGCTGGAAATTAAGGGCGTGAGCGAGTTGCCCTTGTTTACTAATTTTTAATAAATCAATTTCTATATTTTTTGCCAGTAGGGCTGACCTATTAAGGGGAACAATAGTGTTGCGGTATTTCACTTACAATACTTATTGTCTGACCACCGGTCAGACAATAAGGTACCGGCGAATTTTTAGGTCGTATCACCTCTACGACATGAACATAATTGTTTTTATTTATTTTTTGTTGGTTTAAATTTGGGATATGATGTAAATCGGCGGGATGATTGTTTTTAATTTGGCGTGCGATGTGACGTTTTTTTATTATTATCCGAACATCGATTATTTTTTTAATACATTTCACTATAAACTCCGTACATTTTTAAGTAAGTACATCGCTTACTCTTTATTTTTTCGATTGTTTTACAATTTATTTCGATTGTTTCATCAACAGATATGAGTTTAGGCAAGTGTGTTGGTTTGATTTTAGTTTCAGTATTTTAAAATATTGCAGATTGGTCACGAGGATTTGGGTGGTGGGCATTTGGAGACCGCGGTATATAGAGCAGGGAAACTCACATAGGTTGTTGTGGGCGAGTGTGTTGGTTGACAATAGACGAAGAATAGAAAAGTAGGCGTGTCCAAAGAGGTTAAAGGAATAGAGACCAGAAGGTGTTGCACCCTTGCAAGGACGTTCCAACAAGGACAGGTTGGCCATAAAGAGTCAATGACTCCGGGTCTCTATCACTTCGATGTCATTTGGACGGTTCACACGTAGAAGGGGGTGGGCCAAGGTGCAACAGATCTTCATATATAAATATATTGGAGTATTTAGGGGGGGGGGGTTTAAAATAGCATTCGTATATGGATGGTGCCAAGATCAAATGGGTAATAATAGACGGGCTTTCTTGAGGACGGTACGGCAGAAACCATAGGGGATAATATTTTAAGACATAGATGTCTTGAAGGTATTGGAATTGTATCTTTAAGGTATTGGAATATAAGAAAGGGCTGTTTCAAAATATGTTATTCGTGACACCTCATTTTGGTTCAAATAGAATTATGAATATTGCTTACTAATTTAATGATTGATCACAGAAACATTGGTAATTTTTAATTTTGGTCAAAAAGTATTAGTTTTTTAAAAATTAAAATCGATTCATATTTTTTCTTTTTATTCCTGTAATATTTTCATAAGATATTTTAGGGGACTTCTGGTGGTGTGTTCTTTAATATTCTTGAGGTGTCTCGAAGTTACAAATATTGAATTCATATAAGAAAGGGCAGGCGTGATCAAAATGGTGAGGCGCAGTGGCAGTGCTGCATGGTGTTTTTGATTTTTGGAAGAAGGGGGAGGGGTGCTTCCTTTTGAATATGCTTTCCATTCCAACTCACGTCTGTTAGCCCAAATTCTTCGCCGTCGTCAACTCCAGGAATGGAAGTCTTACCCTGAGACTGGCCATGGTAATCATGGATGTCATCGCTCAAAAGGCATTTGGCTGGAAATTGCATGAGCGATTGTTGTTTACATTGGGGTTTATTCGGGGGTTTATGTTTTATTTTTTACCTAGCTCTGATCGACTTACGTTCGTCAAGCTATTTGTCGCTGAAGTTTTTGTTTTTGATTTTATCACATCAAGGTGTCACAGATTGTAAATACACCTTCGGCAATGGGCATTATTTAGTTTTTGCGAAGTGGTTATCGTTGACATTATGTATGTTGCATTTTTTAAATATGTATTTGGGTGATTTTTTTTAAAAAAAATCAGTTTTGAGAACATTATTGCACGAAAGCAGAAAGGCTATACTTTCAAGTCCACACTTTTATGGTTGCCGCTTGAGTGTAATTTGAGTACTACTAGATCTCCTAAGACAAAATGGAGCAGTCTAGTGTCTAGGATTAACGTTTTGTTTCTATTAAATCGAGAGATTTTTAAATAATTTTTTTAAAAGTAGCAATTACTGAGCGAGCCTCGAAAATGTAGCCAGTGGCCAGTGACTATTTTTATTCGATATTGTCGGTATTCGTGGTCGAGTCATTGGTCGAGGATAGCAGAGTATGTTGTAGTTTTTTTAGTTCTTTTTTGTTGCGTGTGCAACCGTGTGTGTGAGTGTGAGTCTCCCAACCGTCAAAACAAATTTGTAGAATTGGAGATTGGCATTGGTCTGGTTTTGTAACGAATAAACAGATCTAACGCAAAAAAAAGACAGAAAGATTCGGATCCAAAGAGTTCAAAGATTGGCTCGCGGCTGTCCGACACAGTCGGGCAGCCAGCGAGAATCAATGCCTCTTGATTTCTATTCTTGTGTGTCGTTGGCCGGGACATAATGTGGGGAGTAGGGGAAGGATGAGACAAAGTGTGGGGGACTGACGAATTGAGGACACAACGGAAAACGAAAAATAAAACACCACAGGACGAAAAACTAAATAATTTGAGTACTACTAGATCTCCTAAGACAAAATGGAGCAGTCTAGTGTTAAGAAAGTGTGCATCAGAACACCTCGCAACAATCAAATTTGGTGGCATGATTGACCCACATTATAAATAGGTGTACGAATTTAGATCAATCTTTTCAAAGGTAAGGCTTTCTTGGTCTAATTTGCATCGTCTTAAATAATTTTAATTCAAAAATCGTTGTTTATTTTTTCGACTGTTCTATGCGAGGTGACATGATGCAACAGAAAGTTGAATCCTAATTTTGTGGTAGTCACGGGAGTTGACTAATGAGTCTGGGATGATTTTGGTGATGGTGATGGTGGTGGTGGAATGGGAGGGGGATATTTAGGATATTTGCTCTACGGACGGGCCTGGTGCCCCGAACTCACGTCTGTCAGCACAAATTCCTCGCCGTCATCAACACCAGCAATGGAGGTTTTACCCTGGGACTGGCCATGGTAATCGTTGACGTTATCGCTCAAAAGACATTTAGCTGCAAATTACAGGATCGAGTTGCCTTTACATCGTGAGTTCAAATTTGTTTATCGAATCGACCGACCAATGCGCGAAGCCCGCGTCGATTTTGTTTGTTTTTTTTGTAGAAAAAGTAACATCTTGACCAGCGTTTTCTCTCTTTAACAACCGTCGATTTGTGTGTGTTTTTAGAAGACCGTTTATTATGTGTTTTTTTTACGTGTGTATGTTTATTTTTTGGTTAATGAGATATTATTTACTAATCAGTATCAGACCAAGCTTAAAGGTTATACTTAAATCAAATCTTCACTCAATCAATGGATGTGTTTTGTGCTTGCAAAAAATAATAGGCTAAAAAAATGTATAGTATCGAAATTTGTTAATTTATTGGCTTTATAACCTTGTTGCTGTGTGCTGTTTCTTTCGTATCCAGTTGAAATTATATTCTTGAAAGTATAACCCATATAGCCACATGCAAATTTACAATATAAAATTGTGAGTGCCTAGTTGTTAACGTATTATAGTTAGGCAAGCGCAATATTTATGTTTTTGAAATGATTATATGAAAAACCTGTTAAAAATTATAAAGCATATTCGAAAACCTATGTTAGATATAAATGTCTTAGCTACAAAAGCTATTAAAATGCGATTGGTTATACTCCTACACCTCAAATTCTTTTGACGTTGCTGCTATTTCACTAACACTAAGATTGCAATGAAATAGTTGGGTACTTTGGGTCGACGACGATAGAGGAAATAATTCTCGAGGATAGCTGAAGTATGCTGAAGAAATGATATAAATATGGGAGTATATTTGGGGGTGGGGGGACGCCATAAATTGGATATAACGAAAGGACGTAACAAAGGATATAAATTCACGCTAGATAAATGAATTCACACGTAGTTACATAAAATTGACGAATCGCATAACATAGTGGTGAGGGGATTAACGACGTTTCGAGGCTCGATGATGTTCAACATCGAGAAAGTAGGTATACGTGGACCACAGTTATAAAGAAATTTGGAGGAGACTTGATAGATGGAGACATATAAAAATGTAGGGACGCTCATAATGAAGACATACGCTTAGGGGGTTGATATATTTGGGGGCGGCGGCATTTTGTGGGGAGAGCGCTGGGGGCAAATTTGACTTAGGCTGCATTCTGGGTGATGGGGATGGCGGGGCCAAGTTTGAGATCTTGGAAATTTAATAATGGCATAGTCTGGTTGAGGGTGGTTCGATTCGGTTGCGGGGGAGGGGGCTTTCGACGACTGACTGGTCGTCCTACTTACGTCCGTAAGACAAAATTCTTCGCCGTCATCGACACCGGGAATCGAAGTTTTACCCTGGGACTGTCCGTAATAATCGTGAATGTCGTCGGACAGCAGCAGTTTTGCTGTCATTTGTTATTTCCGAAGCGGTTGACGAGATTACGCAGAGGTTTTTTTAATCGCATGGGCGTTGGTGATAACGATAGAAAATAAATATTGCGGTTAGAACTATGGAGATTTGAGGTTAGTTCCTTTTCTTTGCTAGCTCTATCACTACTACACTGCTTTTTTTTTTAGAATGTTAGACTAATTAGAATTAGCAGACTTCTAAGCATGACGTCAGTCAATGTAGTATTTATACTAATTCTGAACTGCGTTGTCGTCGCTTGTGTTATGACAAAACGCGTGTGTTACGCATGCATGTGATGCATGTGTATTTTTAAGAAATTTGTTGAGAAAAGGTAGGATTTATTTATTTGGATTTTTAGACGTAAAATTTGTTTTAGAAATTGGTGTATTTGTTTTTTTTATATTTTTAAACGTGACATGATTAATGCCGGTTGAGTATTTCAGATTTGAAATTGGCGACGTGTAATAACAGTTACGTGTTTTTATATATTTAAATGTATTTTTATGATATTTTATTCGCTCTGTTTTATTAGAGCGTAGAGATCATGATTATTTAGTCTGCGGTTTTTTAAAATATGGTTTATGTGATTTTTTTTAAAATACAGTGTTTGATTCGTACACTACGGATATTCAATTTAAGTTAACGATGTGACCCAAAAGTTAGAAATGATTCAACTTTTTAAAACAAAATTAATTCTACCATCAGTTTTGACGGATACTCTGAACTGCTTACAAAGAAATCGTATGTTGTTTATCGTTATATTATTATAATTGCCCGCTTCAAATAAATTTAGTATTTGTACAGGAATATTTAGATTATAAAATTTGTTTTGGAATAAGCATTTAATAAAGTATTTCTAAATCAGTATTTCAAAATGTATTCGTCAAACCTGACGGCAGATTTGATAAAAGACTAGTAATTGATACAATAATAACTCTTAGAATGGAACATGTCATTAATATAAAATACACTAATGAAGGGGATAATCGTAATTAGAAAATGCAAGTGAATCGGATAGAAATGGATTACTACATACCACGAGTGCCTGGGATTTTGTCAGACATGATCTGGTAGAAAATATGGTAGGAACGCTCAGCAGCCTGCTGGGAGATGACACGAGCCTTCTCCAGCAGGTCTAACGAAAGTATAGAAGAAACACCAATCAATAACATGTGGCTAGATTATGTGAAATACTCAGGAAGCTATGTGATATGACCCATAGCATTATTACGACTACATTATGTAAACAAGCAAACTGTTAAAGTGTAAACTTACAAGTTTCAATATCAGCACCAGCCAGTTTGCCCACAGCACCGAAGTGAATACGGATGAATTTACCCTGTAGGGAGACGATAGTTTCGGTTATGGACAAGTTCCGCACGGTAATAAGACAATTAAAACGAATTCTGGAACAAAATGTGTAAAGTGTGTACTTACGAAACGGGACGAGTTATCATTACGCACTGTCTTGGCGTTACCGAAGGCTTCCAGAACTGGATTGGTCTGCACAACTTGATCTTCCAAGTTACCCTAAGTCGGTTACATTTTTACCACACACGTTAGTCAATGTAGTATCACCAATCTGTCCTCGTTTAACCCTTTATGACATCTTTTTTGTAAACGAGCCCCATGCGTGTTACAGCTGTAATGGTGTTGTCTCCAAATTTACATTAAAATACAGACGATAAAATTTGTCATCGATAAGAAATATGCCCTGGACACTTTCAGATATTATTTCGATCACTTTATGTTTATTAATTGATATTTGGGCGTTTGGACATTGAAAAAGATAGGTTCGTTTAACCGTGAATGCGCTCAATATGAGAGTTCCGTAAAGCTCCCCCCGAACGCGAGTTTCGTGTAAGACACCTGTGCTATCCAATTTAGCAACGGTTAGGCTGAACAACCATTTTGATTTTTCAACAAAAGAGTCATAAAGGGATAAATCAAATTTTACATCAATATGTTCACTCAGTCATCCATTGCCATTTTTCATACACAAATAAAGGTAATTTCGAAACTAACATTTTCCTGAATATAATTTTTTGTAACATTTATAGAAAGTGTGGCAATTGGATTTTAATTGAGTGTTTAGCGAAGAAGCAAAACATGCTGAACAACAGGAACGTTAAATTTGAACAAATTACACGGTGGTTAAAGAGCAACTGGATTGAAAATCGTGCAGTAATTATTTTTTTAGGCAAGACAGTGCTGTTTTATTATATCGTTCCTGCGAGGTATAGTGAGGCGGAAGCACAACCTTAACGGTTGGTTAGATTTAAGCATTTTTTTAGAAAAGCTTTTTTAGCCACATTAATAAATGATGTGACCGAATTATTAATTACGATACATGTATAGATACGGTAGTGCTTCTTTATAACTTTGGAGCGTGGGAAATGTTCGGTACCGGAAAACTTCGGATAGGAAGGAGAAGGTATAGTTGAGGAATCGAGTATTTTAGGGATGGAAGAAGTTGTCCCTTTTTTTCAAGGGAAATTAGGTTTGCATTCAGGTTCAGCTATCGTGGTGCACCCCATCTGAATCGGGATCGAATTGCTTATCTGATAAAATTCTGGTTCGGTCAGCGACGAGTAGCGAACTCCCAAATGTTGATAAATTTGAATTTTTGATTAATATTTATAGAATTTCAATTTAAAATGTTTAGTTCACTAACGATATAAATGAACCTGTAATGCAACCCGTGTCTATACAATACAGCAGCAGTGGAGAAAGGATTCAAGATGAAAATCAGACTCGAGGAGTGGAAGTGTGCGGGATCTCTCGAAAGGGATATCACAGGGATAAAAATCGCATGTCATGTTTAAAAAATCTATATGACCATGTGTGGGACCTTGCGACTTTGGTTCAAGCAAGGTTTTGTTTTAAGAGGAGTAAAAAAATATGTGTTATATTTGGAGAGGGAGATGGGGAGTCGGTTGCAGAGAAGGAATACTAGTATGGCTCTAGGCAGGTGTTTTGTTTCAGGAAGTTTTTGGAGGGTGTCTACACTCGTCTATTTATATATAAAGTACCTTCTTGGTGTCTCCCTTCTTTTCTGAATCCTTGGAGGCTTTACCGACATTTGCGAAGTACGCAATTACTTTCTTCGTGTTTTCTGTCTTACCGGCACCAGACTCGCCACTGTTTGAGAAAGGCCACAGAAATTGGGAGACGTTGTAGTACAACACAATCGCTAGGCCCGGATGGGGGGACTGGGATTGCGTTCGGTTCAACGTTATAGGTATGGTTTGTTTGCGGGGTGTGTATATTTTACGGTAGTGAGTGATACAGCTGGGGAACTTTAGTCGTATGTGTTTTAATAGTTTATTACTGAAATTGACTGAAAAGTCGGACTTTTGTGAATCTCTGACGAGAAATGATTGGGAACAGTTATATATTTTTGATCGAAGATTGGAGTTTTTGTAGTGGATAATTGTGTATTCCTCGATAAAAAATTGTTTGTTCATGGTGTTTCAGTCGTCGTATGGGATGTTTACTAAATGAAATAGCATAAAATAGAATGATCATCCCCTTCTGCAATTTTTTTGTGTTCTAGGTATGTACGTACACTAGCTGTAGTGGTTAATATTTGCATGTAGTTTATAGAGTAAAGCGTGAAATTATTTGGCTGCGGCGGCATTTACGAGTATGGCGATTATTTTGCATTAAATGTGCTAATAAATAAGGCGGTGGTGTATATGAGATCGATATTATATAAAACAGTGGCTGCAAAATAATAAAATATATTGACGTGCTGTATGGATTTCAGTCAGGCAAAAAATAAATAAAAATAGGTTTGCTGTGGTTTTTTTTATACACATGGCGGCGTGCAGCGTTATGTGAGCGGCAATTTAACGGTCACTGCCTGGCGACCTCTAGTGGCGAAGCTCTTCGTTCGTTTGTGAATAGCCTCGTATTTGGCAGCAGCGGCACATCCCCCATCAAATAAACGGGTCCACTTACTCCGCTCGAGAAGTTATGTTTAAAACCAGAGGCCGCTACGGTCGCAAAATATTGAATGACCTTCTTGGTGTTCTCAGTTTTACCGGCTCCCGATTCGCCGCTACATCAAGAAGGAAGGAAACATACGGACACATGGATGATCTGCGCAAATGATTCTTTTAGGTTATCCGGCT
>JAQGBY010001086.1:0-32838 GCA_034698785.1 Mycogona germanica
TCGAGAGCCCGCGCCGGGAATCGAACCCGGGACCGCCGAGCCACAGCCAGTAGCAATACCGACTGGGCTACGACGATACCGGTGTATCACAAATTTACAATTGTGATTGACTTCATGAAACTGTAAGGATATTTCCTTGGGACTAATCATTGATATTGTTTTGAGTTCTCAATACAAACGTAAGCTTCCTTTCATTGCTGAAATGTTTGTCTAGTGTGCCGGTACCCTAGTGGCCCTAGTGCATGTAGGTCGTCAGATTGGGCACTGTGTTGAGAAGTTTTTTTTAGGTCAACTGTTGAGATTCCAAAAGCAAAAATTAGTGTAGGACAACCAAGGTAGGCACTCTCATCACGAGATTTTCTAAATACGATTGTATTTAGTCACTGAGAACCAGTCTCGACATAAGGTGTCGAGTGATTAGCGTAATCGCGGTTTCTATTCTGAGTTCCGACAGAGACCTTCTCGCTAATGTATTATAACAAAATAAAAACTAGAAACAAAAAGATTATAATTAATCTCCAGGATGAGCGTGGGTACATATTGTAATTGATGTGGCAGTTCGTCAGTCATAGGCCTAGGCAAGATCAATGAACGACATCGTTGTCATTATATTAAACAGTACATTTCAATTTTGTCTTCCTGAAATGATCGATATATTCCATACATATCGGTATATTTC
The DNA here is from genome assembly GCA_034698785.1 of Mycogona germanica. Lineage (NCBI taxonomy): Eukaryota > Metazoa > Arthropoda > Diplopoda > Chordeumatida > Chordeumatidae > Mycogona > Mycogona germanica. Next base: position 680 of record JAQGBY010001086.1, read on the forward strand.
AGTTGTTCCAATAATTAAATTTCTGTTCGAAATTATCGACAAATAAGCAAAAGCGAACAAACATAGTCTGCCTTTCAAATCCCCCGCCAAAATAACTTGCATAATATCACTGTTCCAACCAGCAAGTCAGAGTTTCAGCGTCTCTCGCTAGAGTATGATCTTTCTCAGTGCTGTGATTGGCTGATTGTGACCATTGTGGCTGATCGTAGCCAATTAATTAAGCCTGCTCTACGAACAGCTTGCACATGTGAACCAGCCATTTTTGCTCCAGTCAGTGGCGCCCTCTGTGTCCATTCGTCACAATACAATCTTACCGCTAGTAGGTTGTTTTGTAGTTAACTTGGTGTTGTTTTGTAGTTTAAAACTTGATTTCTCTTGACGAAAGTCGGATATAAATGGCGAGTTCGAGTAAAAACAAGCATCATGGTGAGAAAATTCACAATTTTCAAGTTGTCTTGATACAATAGAATGTGTAAAAGGTGTCGAGAGGATAGCGTGTTTTCCTCTTGGCCCGTGATCGCAGTTTCGATTCCGGCCGAAACCTTCGGAATTTTTCGGACGAAAGAAATTCATTCACACGCCTTCTATCGGATGTAAGATGTTCACTCACCGGTGAATCGCCTTAACAAAAATGTTAAGCGTGTGTATTTCGAGATAGCCTAGGCCGTTATCTTGTCTATATGACCGAAGCCTAGGTTTGCTCGAATTTGACAACCCGACAAAACCTAGTAGAACGAGAATTCAGAAAGATGATTTCACGCAGAACCTCCTTATTTTGTATTCGGAAATTGAGAAAGGGGAATTGGAAGATCTCAAGGACTTTTATTTCATGTGATTAAGATTGCCTAGACCAAGGTAGACTGTACCTTCAATGTTCTCCGTGAAATAATGTACCTTGAACACTTGCTGCTTGAGTGCATGTGCATCGAGGAACTCTTGTTTGGCTCTAATGTCCGTCTGCCCTTCATCCTACTGCCCTGCAGCTGCGTGTGCACGATGTTTGGTGTCCACCCTGGTTTAGGACACTATTTATTGGCTAATCAGTCAAATCAAATGAGCAATGACAACCTAACGCAGCCAACTTCATCTCCACAGCTAAACGACAGGAAAGAGGTCACCCACTCACTCTCCAGCTTCAAATCCCGCCAACAGGCTGCCCTCGCATGGCCAGTCTGCCCAAAGCTTCTTCATCAACATCCCTTCCCCACACCTACGGAAATCGCCATAATGTCACGGCGCGGCGATAATCTAATCTAAATCTAACCTGCCCAAATATTTTGTATTAATAACGTTTTTATATTATCATTGCCTTTCAGATGTGAACAGTGCACGAACGAAACTGGATGGCGTTCTCCAGACGTTGATGATCAAAGCAGAAGAGAGGTGTATTTGAATTTTTCTATTTCTAGCAAGCTATTCTGTAAATGCCATGTTGCTAATTCATATGTAAGGGCCTAAATTTGAGTTCAGCGCCAAGACATTTTATGTCTTTGTAAGACGATTTCAAATTAAATTTAGATCGCGATCTTGAATATATTTTCTTTTTTGTATTTTGTCATACTGATTTTTATATTTGGATGATATTTTAACAAATTCAACCTTCCTTTTTTATAATGAAATCAGCACCGATAGCTCCAGCGACGAAAGTTTAGACAACGCCAAGAATGAATTTACGAGCAAGTAAGTTTCATTCTTTTAAAGCCTTGCACATTCGTTTAAACTCATAGTCATTTGTTGTGCGCTTCTTCCGCGGGAATCCTTTAAGGATCGTTTATTATTTTAAGTATCCAGCTGCATTGTGCGTGATCGCCTTTTGCGTTCGTCACAGGAAATTAGATCTTAAGGTTTCATAAATTGGCAAATGTGCACCTAAGACTTTTTAAAAAATAAACCATTCAACATTAGTTATTTTCCGAATTGGAAGTCTAAAAATGATTCGCATTTTCTAAAGAGAACGTACTAAATTCTATTAAGTTCGCCAAATTATTATATTGAATATAAATACTCGATGTTTAATTGGTACGACAACGGCAAACTATTATTAGGCGACTGGATGCCGCCATTCTCATATTTTCGATGTTTCTCATGAGATCTTCCGTTGGCTTATCACTTTAAACACTAGGGATCCATCGCCTACCAAAAGAATCTATGTCAGCCGCGCTCCTCGCAAAAGAAGACGCAAAGAAGAGGTCAGCGGAAAGGACACTGGCAACTGTCCCGGTAACATAATTTATTCAATTAATTTGATTGTTCCACCGGCATAATCGCCACAGAAAGTGGCTGACTGTAGAATCCCGAGTTCAATGTGTATTGCGAATGTTTTACTATTGTCTATTTAGTCAGCTACGTGATGAAGCTGTTTGATCGTAGCGTGGACCTAGCTAGATTCAATGAGAACACTTCATTATATCCCGTGTGCCGGGCCTGGATGTACAACGACCCTAACAATGGTAGCGTCAAGACAGAACCTGATGACAGCGAAATTACAAAGCACGAGATGACTGTGGATGACGAGGTACGTAAAATTTTCATTCTGTACAGGTTCGCGTAAAGATATAGAGAATTCCATGCCGTTTTCATCATATTTTCTGTCCGCTGAGATGTGGTGTCGAAGTTGCTGTTTATGCGTTGATCCGGACATATGACCTGCCGATAAAGTAACGATCTAGTGTCTGATTAGAAACAATATAGTTTATACAAAATATTGGTCACTCCGTCCGAGGTATATATTATAGAGAAAGATAGATATGATTAATTGTTCGTTTGATTATTTTCGTTTGTCACAGAGCAATTCAAATTTATTATTAATTATAGCTTTCCAATCAGTTTTTCTATTTCTTCTAGAATCCAACACTAGCTCAGATTAATCTGCATTTGAAATACATAATAAAATTCAATATCCTGCAAATTCATTTTCTGATCAACTACTGTATGTCATAATTAAAAGGATTTCGTTAGGTCGTCTATGATATTCAATTAAATCGGAAATGGTGAATTCGAGACAGCACCGAATGAAAGACTAATGGTGAATGACGAATCGGTGCTGTCCCAAATTCACCATTTCCGATTTACTGTATGAGGAAGCCAGTTGACATGCTTGCCAGTTGTTTTTTAAATGCCCTAACGTTTCTATATTTTACTATACAATCGATGAATCGAGTTCCCCCTGTTCGTTTTTATAATCTTCGAATCCACTTCTGTTTCGCTGCTCACAGGAAGATCAGATCAAGGACGTTTTCTACTTGCCCGCACCACTGAAACTGCCCAAGCGGGAGAGCAACTGCTTCATCGGCAGCCGAATTCCACCTCCTCTTCCATCGACTGACCAGCCATTGGACATTAATGCAGTTAGTTGTGTTTTCCCCCATCGAATTGTTTATTTAAAAAAAAAAGTTGTGGTCTAAGGAGATCATGTGCTCCTTCTCAAATCTGGGCTGAGGGGCCCAATTTCACTATTTCCTAGAGATCGAATTGAGACGTTCCCAACACCCGAATTTCTTTCTCAAATTTTTATATTTACAGCCATTGCAAAATCAACCATCCACACAGAATCTTCTGTCGACTCACATGACCCGTTGGAAGACAATTCGACAAAGGTAACAACAATTCATTAAACATGTCAACTCAGTATATTGGGTTCTCACTTTTTGCTAACTCTTGGGATTTTCACTTTGTATTTTAAGGTGGAAGGATGCCGGCTTCTCCAACGAAGCTCGCTACAATGAAAGCTTGAAAATTATAAAGAAATTGAAGATTATATACGAATAGCGTTCGTACTCCTGTATACATATTTTTAAAGCCCTATTGCCTAACCGAGATTTGCAATCGTTTATCTGGTATCTTTTAATAAACCCGTGAATGAATTAAATCTATTTCGTTATGAATGACTCGTCACATCACATAAAATAACGCACGTTACTAAACGCAGGTAAAATTGGAACTTTATTTTATTAGTTTGAAGGTCAATTTTTCAATCTTAGAATGAACATAATCACAATAAAGTTGGTGACCAAATAAACTTTAATAGTAACTCTGAATACAATTAAGGATGGAGACATGGGACTTCTATAAAATAGCTACCGAACGAATATTACTTATGCTCAATGATTTAATATAGAAATCTGCTGCATGAAAATTAGAAATTACATTTTCAAATGTCATGGAAAATTACCAATCTACAAAATTAAAAACTTTCAGTAAAAGAAACCTTTTCAATTGAAGCTTATTGCCGTTTGAAGACATTAAAAACAATCAATCCATAAACAAATACACGGGTTGCAATGGCTGCGCAATCCACATTTACTTTATGAACACCTAACAATCTACTAAAATTGTAAAATTGTGTAGTTGACACCTTTTAAGAAAATTTGATACTTGATGCGTTGTGTACATTCGAGGCATTTGTGAAGCAGAGTTTGCAGGCGCAGTCTAATATGCATTTTCTGAATACTGAAAGGAATCAATCGAAAATAAAGCTGCCGACCAACACACGCCTCAGGAAACACGATGTGAAAATTTACAAATAAATATAAATCTTCCAAGTTACATTAGAAATATAAAATATCTAGCATTAAGATACTTGATTTACACTCACATTCTACAATAGCGTATAATGGATAACCACGTAGCAATTTTAATAAACTTTTAAATCGAATAAATATGTATGCGTAGTTTAGAAGTAGTTTCAAATGCAAATTCTCTATGGTTTCGTAGCAAGATGCAAGGTATTTCTTAATAAAAACTTATCTATTTTTTTTTGTCTAAACCAATTAACAAATTATATCTACGGTGATTAATACTCGGTGATATTCAATGTGTGTTTATTGAGTTATGGTGACATTTTGCAAAGATAAATATGGAAATATAGAACATTGATTGTAATGCGATAGTTTCTGGGGAAGGGAGCAAAAAACACTCTTTCATTTGAGAGGGGGAAAACCAGAAGCTGGATAGACTAGCATGAATTCAAAGAAATAAAGATCACAGGGCATGAAAAATCACAGAACACTCCGAAAGTAAAATTACGAGGTTGCGTTTGAAAACATATGTACAAAAAAGCGGAATGGTCAAAAGACAATAAAGGTAGATATTTATATTGGAAAGAGAAACAAAACGCAAATAGTTACGCATTCGCAAGTTGAAAGGAAAAATGTCACTCCACACGCACACTTTTATGTAACGTAAAAGGAAATCGAATGTCATCCGGGAGGGTAATTGATTACTCTGTTATACATTGAATGATGTATCGAAGGGTATTTTTGTTGTATTTTTCTTCAGTCAATGTCGCTGCAGTTCAGAAGGTCGAAGTGACATTCTATAGGCATTATGAATAGTTTACATTTGCAAACAAAACAAAAAAAATTTGATAAAAAAAATTGATATTCATTTGGTCACTCCATTCGAATTTAACCCATCGCTGTTCTGGATCCCCCGTCCAATAAATTACTAAATTGTTGAAACTCATATCAATTCATCAAAACAACTAAAGGGAACATTCCAAATAAAAATAACAATGCATGTTATAAAAATACATACAATTTTGAGAGTCTTCTCCATTTAATTTTCTGGACATCATCGAATTTTCTCAACACGGTTGAATTTTCTAAACATTTTAGTGCAACATGGTAGATTCAAAAAAATGGGGACGCAAAGCGACCCTAGCAGTACACTCCCGAATTTCATGGGGTGTAATATCATAAAGATAAACCCACAAGTGACCAGGACAGCTTCGGTTTTGAGACTCATGCTTATGTAAAACAAATTAGTGACGCTAGGATTGCATCGAATCTCTAGATCTAATCTACATTAGCACTTTCAAGTAACTGAACGCCAAATTTACAGTGCCAGGGATACAGCAGCAGCGGCTCGTACACACGGAACATCGTTATTAGAATGATGAAAAAAGCTTGGGCGGAGGACCCACGACTGGTCCGAGCGCGCTACCATATCGCGCGTCTACGATATTTCCTGTTCCTGGCCCAGGGATTCAAGAAAAATACCCATGGGTGTGGAAGTCAGTCCGACCTGTTCGATCTTGTTTGTCAGCTTGTTCTTGAGATTTCTCAGGCGCATGGAGGAGTGAGCAAAGACCACTGCAAGAAGAGCAATTTCAAATAAATGTCGGTAACAGTCTTTTACACTTTGAATTTACCATGATGGAATCAAAGAGTCAATATTGCTCAAAATACTGTCGTGATCATGAGAAAAATTATTTTATTGGAGGAAAAATACCGTAGTTCCATCACCACTTATTTCGTAATAGAAATGTAAAATTTTACACTCGGCGATTTTGATTATATTTTCATTTTACATGGTAAAATGTCAAATAAAAAAACAATTATTCCCCAAAATTGGTAATTGACGGCAGCATATGTTCAGCTAACGCAAGGCAATAAAAATATTACACTGAAAACACTCCACTTACCGACAATGGGTAGGAGTATTCCAGTCAAAAACACCACCACCGATCCCAGCATGTAGACTATAAAGTAACCACCTGAATACAAAAAATCAGTAAACTGTCAGGTAACTAATAATTCGCCAAAAAGAAATTGATATAAACATGAAACTTGGGTAAGCAATTGTCTTTCCTGAGGTATCAACTTTGCAACATCATACACACTATTTACACAGGTAGGGGATCTGTATTCGTACCGGGAATCGATCCAGAAAATAAACAGAAACACTGTTCAGCCTTCCGGGAGAAATAATTTAGATTTAGATATAATTATCGCCGCGACGTGGCATAACTAGAGGGGATTAGGCGTTCCCGAACTGTCGTTACTGGATTATTACGATGTCGCAGAATATTTTCGCCAAATGTACAGTAGCTAGTAAAACATAATAAAATCATCAAAGAACTGAGCAGATCAGCGTGTTGACCTGAAATACCACATAATTAGAGAATCACGCTTCGCGAGTGAAACGAAAGTAGCGACATGTACGTACCTGCCAAGACTACAGTGATGCTAATTAGAGGATGGTTGCGTTTCAACTTCTGAGCAGGTCGGCGGTCATAGGTGATGTAGTAGAACAGTCCAAAAGCCACAGACAGGGCCAGAAATCCATAGAACATTTTCACGGGATGCATTAAACTGAAACCAACAAAAGAACCATTTAGTCAACACCATGTCACACGAACTTAAGTATTGCTACTAATCAACCGCATTCTTTTTCTTGCGACCTTCAAAACATGTTTCAATTTTAAAATAACGCACTAAGCAAAAAGTACACTTTTCCACAGCACCGGGACTCTACACTGAATCAACAATCTCAATGCACACATTCCGACGACCGCCGCATGAACCACATTTTGTGATTTTAGTCACGCCCACTAAGACTACCACCATGAAGTGGTAATTTTTTCTTCTCTCTTTTTTCAGTACGAGTCAAAGAGGCAAAAACTATTATTCAAATTGACGCTTGTCCGCCAACACTAACAATAAATTTCTGGCCCATATTTCACTCAAATGTCAAAGGGTCAATTGGGCCGAAAATGTGATTACAAGCTAAATACACTGATCATGGCGAAGTTGGGGTGCGTCTGAACTCTGTTTCGTATCAAATACCAGAATCAAAAGTAAACAAAAATGACAATAAATTGCACCCTTGCTGTATCCGGATCAAAAGATCCAGTGTGAAGGAATATGCAAGTGTACGTACGATCTTACCCAACGATCAAAAATCCGATAAGAGAGGTTAGAAAATAGTTAGTCTGGTAGTAGAGCAAATTGCTGATCACACGGTTGGCCCATTTATCCGGATCCTTAAAGTTAGGCACCTGGAACCGAGCCGATTCCAGCAGAAAATCGTCCAAACTCCGCAGCGGAGAAATTTGTACGTCACCCGTAACCTTCGCCATCTTGAATTTTGCTAATGAGATGGACGATTAGAGACGATAATATCAATAGTAATTTAACTATCGATTAGGCACTGTGCGAACTGAAAATGTCAATACAATCGCCCATCCTAGCTAGGTGTTGAGGGAGTTCTAGTGTGCACAACGATTCATGCCGTACGACCATTTTTTTCGGAAGTTAACGCCGTCTATCGACAAGAGGGGAAACTACGATGCGCAGAGCCGCCAGTATTCCCGTCGATCTTCAATTGGGAAAACTACAAAGTAGAGAGTCACCGACAATAGATGGCGAAGCACACGAGGTTTGAATATTATAATATATATATATTATATAATATAATAATATATGAATGCTTAGTTTCCCCTCAAGTCGATAGACGGTGGATCTGCGCTTCGTAGTTTCCTCTCTTGTCGATAGACGGCGTTGATTTCCGAAAAATGGGCATATGACATGAATCGTTGTGAAAACTAGGAGATCCAGGTGTTTACGATTTATTTTTATCCGAATGGCAGAACCTGCTGAAGAGTAAGTAGAAAGAGACGTTGTTATTTGCTCTATCTTACCATTATTTTTCACTCCAACTATTCGTCAAGGTTTTTTCTATCCTTTAGAAATGCCAACAAGTCGTTTGTTGGAAGTAATTTAGAAGGCTTCGAAATATTTCGTCAAGAAACTGTTCCTCCCTCCCATTGTCGGAAAATTGGAAGGTTTTTTGACGAGGTGGGCGTTAAATATTTATTGCCGCTAAAGTAACTGACCTTAGTATGGCGGTGCAGTTTGAGATATATAGTAAACGCACCCAATGTCAAAGCTCATTGAACATCCATCTACACAAAAAATGTTTAACCCGTTGCACGGTATCATTAATCTGTAGGTCTTAAGCCAATTTTGTCTGAACAAATTTGTGTTTCACTCAACCAGGTTTGCGTTCTATTTGTTTGGCAAACACAACTATATATTTTATTGTCTTGTATTTGCTCTTACCTGGTTGTCATTTCGTATTACTGTCGATAAAAATGTTAAATCACAAAACTAAAAAACATAAGATATAGCCCCAACCGTGGTCTCCTTTTGATCTGACCGGTTTAAAAATAACTAAGCGCAACTCAAAATTCTTTCGCACACCTGAGTATTAAATGTTAACCTGTTAACAGAAATTAAGGAACAAAGATCTCTGCCAAAAACCATTTGTCAACAGTATAAACTAAAGCTCTTGACATAATCATAATCTAACAGCTAGTTTTTTATCACTTAACACCATTGATACTTGCTAAAAATGAAAACTGATTTAGATACATAACGCATTTGTATTGGAGGCCTCATTGTTTTTATTGAAATAATGCCGTTTTCCCCTATGTTCAGAATGTCTGAAAATTTTGACTGGCTTGGTCGTTGGAACCATGTACGCAAATTCCTGGAGAGAGGCGGTCCGTTCACCCATCCAGACTTTGAACCGAGTTCGGAGGTAAATCTTATGTCGTCCAGTACCCGAACTAACGAATCGGACATAACGTAAGATGAGCTGTAACTTTGTTTTTGTTTAATGTTCTAGACCCTCGATTTTCTACAAGACACTTGTAAAGTGCTGGTGATTGGCGCTGGAGGTTTAGGATGCGAGCTTTTAAAAAATTTGGTACGTTTCAGCTCTGACTGCAATATTTCTTGAATGTTAAGATGAAAAATAAACAATTACTATATAATCTAAACAGCAAGTACCCCCTCATCAACAAAACACCACTAAAATGCTTGTGCTTCCATCACTGAGACTTTGAAGAGTGAAGAAAATCTGATTTCTGTGTAGAATGTCGATTTTGAACGACGACTTTTACACCGTTCATTAATTAAGATCGTCCTTTAGAGTTTCGCGCCAAAAGGTGCATTTCAATTTATTTGAAGTCAAGACTTGGAGCTTGATTTATTAAAATTAAAGAGTTTATCATATTTTACAAACACTGGCCATACTCTTTAACAGTATCCGGAATGGGGGACAACAAAAGTTTCCAATATCTTAAGTACGAATTTATGACTTAAAATAGAGATTTATTATAAGTTATTGAATAAATTGTCATAACACTTATTTGTCGCAAGAGTCAGACAATGATTACTCATTGATAGTCTTAAAGTAATACTGAAATTACAGATTTGATATCTCTGATTAAAAAAAATTTCAGGCTTTATTGGGTTTTCGAAATATCCATGTAATAGATATGGATACCATCGACCTATCGAATTTGAATCGACAGTTTCTGTTCAGGTAAGTGAACAAAATAACCTGTTAATTTTTACCAAGTTATTGTTTATCATAAATTTTTTAAATTTGCTAATGGTCAATTGTATTTTTAATAGTGGATGATCTTTTTTATATCCTTAATGAAGAGTCAAAGATATTGGATCACCCAAAGCTAACGTAGCTGCCGCCTTCATAAACTCGCGAATATTGGGATGCAAAGTCACTCCGTATCCTTTAAAAATAAATCATTCCTTACACATAAACATTTTGGATGCAATGCGGTTTTTTTTGTATCTTTAACTCTACGTCAGATATTACAATAAAATCCAGGATTTCGATGATACTTTCTATAGACGTGAGTGTTTGATATTAATTTCATTTTTGAGGAAATACGCAGTTGTTCTGATGGGGGTTGTGGGGGGTGCGTTTGTGCATGTATTAACATATGTACGTGAAAGATTCATTGTGAAATTTTATTTCACGCTCATGTATGAGACTAATTTTTCGATGTTCTTAATTTACGCATGCGTTAATTTCGTTCCTCCCCCATGTCTTTTTTTCGTGGCTGATCCACATTTTTTAATAATCAGTATTTTGTTTAGATTGGATTAGAGGTCATCTAATTTTTTTTAAAATTTTTGTTTAGAGTTTCACATAATCGTTAGCGGTCTAGATTCTATCGTCGCAAGGCGTTGGATCAATGGGATGTTGGTACGGTAATTTAATTTAGCACATTTTTAAGTATGCACAATTTGCAACAAGATGCTGCGACAAATTGCATCAAGTCTTGCTGTACGGAGTTTGATGCAAGTAGTCGTAACGAGCGCCACTTTAGAAATGATTTTGTAAATTCAAATTTACTCCAGATAAACCTATTGACTTATGAAGAGGGAATCCTGGATCAGACAAGCATAATCCCGTTAGTGGACGGTGGCACCGAGGGATTCAAGGGCAACGCGCGAGTTATTCTGCCTGGAGTCACAGCCTGCATTGAATGCACGTTGGATCTTTTTCCACCCCAGGTGAGCTTAATTGGTATATACTGTACCCACAATAAATTATCAAGGAGGAAGAACTACAATTTTACCAGAAAAACGAATATACTTGAGGACGTTTTAAAAACTTACTCTTAATTAAGAACTAAACAAGTTATGTAGACGTACAACATTTGAGAAGTGTTTGTCAAAGTGGCCTGGATTATAATTTTTTAAAATTTGTTCCAACTTTTTTATATAAAATAAAATAAAAAATCGTGCCAGGTTTTGCGATGTTGTGGCCTTCAAAACTGCGGCTCCATGAGTTTTGCATGTTACTTGATATTTGTAATTTCTCCATCAAGGTCAACTTTCCATTGTGCACCATTGCGCATACTCCACGCCTGCCGGAACATTGTGTCGAGTATGTCCGGATTCTATTGTGGCCTAAAGAGCAGCCATTCGGAGGTGGGCCTGAAGATCTCTATATTATTGTTTTGACAACTTAATGACAAACTTAATATTGGTCAAAAAACTAGTTTTTGCGCGAGCTAGTGACGTAAAGGTGACATGTAGATTCTAGATTGTCATAAGACATAAGTTAAAGATGTCATAATTTTGCTAACGCATAATTACATATTTAGGGATAATCAACAACTGTTAAGTTGTAACATATCTAGTAAGGTTTTGGTGTTTCGCGAAGAAATTAGCATACGCATTGTGACTTTTGCAGCGACATGTGAGTAACTGACTGAATTGTAACGTTTTATTCACATTGTTATGACGTCATTTCCAGATAACGTTCCAATAGACGGAGACGATCCCGAGCACATACAGTGGATTTTCATCCGGGCGCAAAAGCGAGCTGCAGAATTCAATATCGCCGGAATCACCTATCGTCTCACACAAGGTTAGAACTAACGGTTTAATAGTTTTTAAAACTTTTTTTTCGGTTACAACAAAGATTCTGCCTTTTCTTGATTTTGAGCACGCTGTTTTTCGATTTTGCAGGGGTGGTGAAACATATTATTCCCGCTGTTGCATCAACAAATGCGGTTGTTTCGGGTAAATCTTTATAATTATAAGATTGGTTATAATTCAATCACCGGTGAACCTCCTTAACAAACATTTTATTAATCTGTTTAAAAACAGGAAACTCTTGCACTATTCACATTCTCATTTGATGTGCTATAATAATGATTTGATCGAGAACATATCAGAGGTGGCGCGATTTTGCTGGCAAATCTACTGAATATAATTTGTTTAATTAGAAATTCCCGGTTTCAATTTTACAGCTGCATGCGCAACTGAGGTGTTCAAGTTGGCCACGAGGTAAATTTGCGACAGTAATTCATGGAACATTTCGCAAAGTTGTTCCTGGATTAGTTTTATTTTTACCGTCCATCGTTTATATTATTTTCATTGCCTTGTTTTTCTTCATTTTTTTTGATTAGCTGTTGCAACCCGTTGAGCAATTATATGGTCTTCAACGACACCGACGGAATCTACACCTACACATTTGAATCTGAGAGAAAGGTAACTGACATATGGGACCCAGTGCACGCTAGATATTGTTAAACTCTTTGTGTCATTACTTTTGGATCAACATTCCAATCCCAAATTCCTTTCCCGGCAAGCAAATTGGCATTTGGCGCCGTCACAATCTGTAAGACCAGGGCAATCCGGTTGATATTATATCTGAAATCATAGAGAAATGGCCATGGCTCAACCATCCATGAGAGGCTAAAATAGAAACAATTAAAATCGTCCTACATCATAAATCACTACATATATTTCTTACCTTTTTATTTTACTGTAGGAAGACTGCATTGCCTGCAGCCAAAAACCACAACCCTTATATTTTGAGGAGACTTCAAAGTTACAAGACGTCATCGATCACCTGAAGAACAGTTCTTCGTAGTACGTATTTGCGAATCACCAATATTGTGCTACCCTCGCATGAAACCCGAGATCAGTTTTCTATGGTCGCTGTTCAGCTTGCGCGATTCACCTGGAGAACATGAGAATTTCAGGTCCCATCCACTTATAACCCTTTACATAAGAGTAAGTAAGACGTTACCACCGACCCACCATTTGTGTTTTTCAGCCAAATGAAGTCGCCCGGAGTAACAACGACGATCGATGGAAAGAACAAGACGCTCTATATGCCGACAGTGGCCTCCATCGAGGAGAAGACCAGGAGCAACCTTAAAATTACCCTGAAAGGTTGGTGACAGTTGGCTATTTTAAAATAGTAATCGGTGATATGCATCCGTTGAAAAAAAAATAACCATCATCGGATTATTTAAAATATGTTTAACAGTAGTTAATAAAGCTACGGGATATACTAGAGTTTGTGCTGAAGCACTGAGTAATCCTACCCGAAGCTGCCGAACGATGGGCATATTTTTTATGAGTACCCAGGGATCGAACCCGGGACCGTCGCACTACAAGCCAGCTAATTTCTTTTATCTATGCGTATCAAACTGCCATCTTTTTTTTTATACAAAACTTAAAATATAATATGATTAATTTGAAAGATCAGGAAACGTGTCGGTCTCAATAATTAAAAATAATACAAAGTTTTATTTGTTCTTTTGCCGCTTACATCAGATTTAGGTTTACAGAGCGGCCAGGATATAATCGTAGCGGACATAACAACACCAAACTCTCTGATATTTCAACTCATGTTCAAACCAGAACCGATGCAGTAAGCTCTCTCAATCAATTCATCAACTACTTAAAACTGTGGAAATAAGCAAACCAAATGTTAACGTCGAAATCCCACCAGTTTCAATAAAGTGTTTTAACAACTGATTCAAAGATGGTAAGAAAAAATGTATTAAAAAAATATTTTACTGTAGCATGAAAAGTTCACAGCATTGCGAATCGCCTAAAAAAAACTGTTTATGCCAGGCGAAATCTTTGGTTACTAGGTACTCGTACATAATTTGAACTTTAAATAAGGTTAAATGAAGTGCTGCGAGTGCAGAATGAGTTTTCTGCTCATCATCAGATCTAATACAGAGTTGTTTCATGTTCAGATTTTTAAAATGCTTTATAAAATTAGCACGTGCTCCGATTTAATTTATTTTCACGTAACTGTCAAGACATGGTATATGAGCGTAGCACTAGAAAATGCATCAACTTCTACATTGGATGAAAACCTAAACACTAATATTATAATTTCAATATAAACAAATGACTAGTTGGTTGGCTTTTAGTATTATGGCACGACTCTTAAATTATTGCCCCGAGTGCGAAGGAGTTTAACGTTCAGCAAAATTTTACACAATAGGGATAATTAATGTAGAAAAAAGATATTGTATATGCTAAATTTTATTACTCTTTTTGTGCAAACCTATATTTTGGTTACATAACAAAATAAAAATATTCAAAATTTCTGATGGTAAACTTGAGTGCACATTATTATCTGATCAAATATTATCAGGTTTAAATAGAGGGCAGTGACTGCTGCAATAGCCAATAATGGAAGCTCTTAAGGAGACTTTACTCAAAATATCCAAAACAACTTGCTAAGACAGAATCTGAACTTCCAAATTGTTATCTCAAGCAATTTTTTTTTCAAAGCCCCAACTTCGACCAATGCGGAAATAATACAAGGAAACGTCACATTTTAGCTCTGAACATTTAACAGAACAAAAATTAAAAAATTTTCGGACCGTGACAAGCATCTAGAAATTCTAGAAGCGGTTAAGATGCAATTCAAGTTCTATACAGTACATTTTTCCTCCCATTTTTCCACACATTTACACCAACCAATGGCATTTAACAAAATTGGTTATCCCTCTGCTATTTGCTTCAAAACTTTGGCGGTGGATATTAGGTGTAAAGGTCAATTGAGTGAACACCCGTTTTAGATACAAAATCTAAGAATTCCCCACGCGAAATTTCCTGAAAACGATGTCAATAAGCGTTAACCAAAAACAAACACGACGCTACAGTCAAAAACATCCAAATAAGAAAATCTATATTCACACATGACAAGATGAGAATATGAACCTAGCAACTACAATGAATATCACATGCTAATAGCGCGCCTCAACTTGTGCACCTCATAAATCAAATGAGTCTTGACTAGGCCGGCCAGATGACTCCGCTCTTCTGGGAGCCGCCGCAGCCTATCGATTTGACTCCCGACGCACTGCGACGCACATCAGCCAGCTGGGCGTTGACCAGCGCCCGACTGACGTCTACCTTGGAATTGCTAGCGACTGTGAATAGGTCTATGCCAAGGCGCTCGCCCTCCATGCAGATCACGCGGGCCACCAGCGGCTTGTCACGGATTAGACGGAAGAAGAAAGCCCTAGTTCAAACAGAAATATAATTAGGTAAATTTCACTCCAACTTGCCCCCCGCTCACTTTACTCACTTCTACACTTTATTTGCGAGCCGAGTATTCATCTACCCATTTTTTTGGCATAAGCCTTAAGGTAATAACCGCCCTGGGAATCAAACCCTGGGCCTGACGTACCACCAGTCATCCTCCAACTGAGTTACGATAGTGTAAACCAGAAAAAGAGTGGCTGTCGTCAACGCACAATGGGGTAATGTGGCAGCTGCAGTTGACCGACTACTTACGTGGCTTCCTTTTTCCACTTCTTGTCCTTTTCGTGTTTGACTATCCTGACCAGGAAGCACTCGACCGATTGGTAGGGCAGGTGGATGAAGCGGGGGTCGATATCGTGGATGTCAGCCTCCAGCACCCACTCGCTGTTGCCGTAGTCCACGAAGAACATGAATACCTCGCACTTCTCGCGCTGCACGTCGATCACACGACCGCGATACCATAGGCCATCCTCTGAAAATTTGGCCACCACGATCTCCCCCTTGGAGCGCAAGAGGAAGTCGCCGTGTCGTCGACTCCGCGTTTTGTAATACTTCCTGTACAAATAAACCATCGTGTGAAAGTATATTAAAATAAGACATCACACTGTTCTGTTCCTGTCTGATTTTATGACCACATTTTTATAACAGAGAACTGGTGACTGGGAGGGTAACGGTTTTTTTTATCCACAAGGCTTCCACGCTTTTGAAAGATTTCAATAATGTATGTGTGACAAATGTTGGAACAAATGTTCTCCGTTCGTCACTGGAGGCCGAATAAATCTACCGTGACACTGCTCTCAACACTAGATCTATAATGAGAGCATAGAATATACTGTATGTGGGATATTTAAAAGACACTCACTGTAACTCCTCTTGAAACGTGTTCAAATCCTGATCTGCACGATCGCATCGATTGTTGCCTGAAAATTTATGAATCGATGAATTGCCAGAAAATTTATGAAAATCAACATTGCTTAAAGTGAGAGAAATTTTAATACAAAGTTTCGAGGAGTTAATTTTGATAAAAGTTAAAAAATGTTTCTTTGTACTTAATCGCTTGATCCAGAATATATTCAAATTTTGGGAAAATATAGAATAAAGAAGCGACAATTTGAGTAACGTTCATTAAAAAAATTCAAACGCAAAAAAGTTTTTACCGACATTTGGGATAAAAAAAGTCATGTTCTTACTCGCGACGCCCAGATCCACAATTTGTTTCCCAGACACGGGAAAATTGGCGTAAAAATTCTCCGGGCTGTAAATGGCGTTCACTTCTATGTGAACGAGCTGTCCTATATGCGGTAACTCAAGCGGCTCTTTATTGGTCCAAATTTTCTTCTGATCGGTGGTTGTCCCATCTATGGATAAGAACAACAATTTCTACATTTGCAAATATAAATTAACCACCGATATTGTCGGAAATCGCTTTCAAAAATAATTAATTTTTCTCACCAGCTAGAGGCTTGATGTGCTTGTACGGACACGCGAGTCCCCTCGGACACTTTTGACCTCTTTGGTAGAACGCGCAAATGTCCATCTCATCACGAGCTTCTACGTTTGTTGTCAGGCGTAAAAAGGTTTGAAGAAAAATACAAATTAGTAAAAACACAATTTTACCGGTTACTAAACCTACTCTACAACTCACCACCCTCATAAAGTAAGAAACAGGAACACAGAAGGCTAGGATAGATCTAGCACTATAATCAGACAGTTAAATGGTGTTAAATCCACCAAATGGTGGATATTTGAAAATATTTTCTCACTGACCAAAGCAGTAGTCCGTACAGTCATCCGTCATCGTCGCCAAAAATAATTCGAAGACTTTTAAAATTTAGATAGTCTTCTTACGAACGTTTTCGAAAGCAATGGTGCACGATCGAATGAAGAAACTGGAATGTCGAGCACATGTGGTCAGATAGCCGTAGGGCAAGTCCGTTACCGCTTTCACGGACAAAACAGAATTGACCTACATTGACGAGAGAGTTATTTTCAAAGACGTCACGACAATGTAGGTCAATTCTGTTTTGTCCGTGAAAGAGGTAACGGATCTGACCACATGTGCTCGACATTCCAGTCTCCCTTTTCCGGTTTAACTTTTCTTCATTCGATCGTGCGCATTAGCACCGTTGCTTTCGAACACACCTGGCTGATGACGCCATTCTATTATACATCTGATGACTTCTGGTATTTTTCGGGCGTGAGAAATTCCTACGCACACCTTCCTTCGGAATGGAAGTGAAGCTGTGGGACCCGTGCCTGTACTATGTCAGGTACACGTTAAAGATCCCTAGATATATCAATCACCTTATAAAATAAAATAATAGATCAAATATATGTTTTTGCACCTAATCATGTTGGACCTTCGAATATTGCCTAGGCAAGGTGAAGGATCCAGACATTCGTATAGAGCAGGCTCATTGCTCCCTTCTTTAATATTTTAGCCCTGTAACTTATTCCTTTTTTGCTCTATACTGAAGGGGGGGGGAGGTTGAGATGTTCAATCACCGGTAAACCCCCTTAACAATATTTTTTATCATGGGACAATTAAAACAAACATGCACATAAGGTGAAAGGTCATTTCGCAGTCTGAGTAATCCTAAAACCTTTGCCCCTACAGGGTGTAGATTTCCTTAAAAAAAGAACATCTCTCCCCTCCGTAGTGGTGACTACTCACATTCTCCCGGTCTGTCGGGGAAACAGACAGTACAATGTACAACTAGCCACAACAGCACAACCTGGGGCCGCGTGAAACACGCCATCAGTGCATGTGACCAGCGGCCAAAAACCCGGTTGCAACACTTACTGTAGCCAGTTAACGCCACTCCCGGGTCGTCCACGTCGACGTTGTACGAATTGGCCAAAGAATTATAATCCTCTGCCATCGGGTCCCACTCGGCCAGCCGCCGTTCCTCATCAGTGTCACACACACCCGATGTTCTGTTTTCCTTCGGACATGGTTCGGGAACCACGCTATTGGTGGTGGGTGGCGGCGGAGCGGTCACCGGCTCTTCGGTATCTGGATAGGCAATATAAAATAAACTTTACGATATTCATTCCAAGAGATCGCTAGCCGCTAGCATTTTCTGTGTCTGCGCATCTCTTCCAAAGATGCAAGACATCATAAAAATGGATACCAATATATGAATGTGACCGTGAAGACCCGGCACATTGCTCAAGTAAAAATGAAATGTTGATAACCGGACGTTTTAACGATATGATAGAAAATGACATAAATTGCACTTTTTATAAATGCAAATTCTCATTTATGCAAGGCAACTGAAATTACATGTTATTTCTGGCATTAAAAGATTTTTTGGCACCTTGAGTTTTCCCTGCACAATCTCATGTAGGAAATATTTAAAAAAAAAAAAAAAATTTAGTTGCAGAAGATATATAGATGAAGACAGTAAGGCGACTACGAAGTGTTAAATTACATGTATGTTATAGAGTTGAAAAAATTGGTAGGGTCGGACACTGCAAGTGAGAAATGGGTTAAACCATAGCACCTGTTAAAGGTAAAGGGAATGAATGAAAAACGTATGCTCTTGGTTTATTCAATTGAAAGCGGAAAATTGATCTGGCAAATTAGAAATATTAATACAGCGCAAATAGTATTCGAAATCTGACTGGAGGAAATCCTATATTCAAAGCGAATGTCACCACTATTTTGCTCACTCGCTGTAACATTTACGAATAACAAATGAAATTATTCCTCTTTGAAAATCAAGCGATGAGTTTCGAGCAAT
Source organism: Mycogona germanica (assembly GCA_034698785.1). NCBI lineage: Eukaryota > Metazoa > Arthropoda > Diplopoda > Chordeumatida > Chordeumatidae > Mycogona > Mycogona germanica. The sequence continues at coordinate 19,839 of JAQGBY010001086.1, forward strand.
TATTTTCCCCGGTATTAATTGGAGTCAGGAAAATAGTTCAGAGCACGTGGACACCTGGAACATTCGATCATGTACACTTCACCATAAAAAAAAAACTTTGATCCCTCACAAATTGGAAATAAAAATATTTTTTTTAAACCCTTACAAACACTAATTGCATGTCTTAAAGACAGATGTAGAATGAGTACAAGTGAGGATAAGGCAAAATCAGGAGGACTTACCAGCAGAACTGGAGGAGCCACTCAAGTCGTTTTTCACCTTAAATTGGATTGAGACAGCAAGACCAGAAGTAACGAAATCTTCGTTCAAAATCTTGGAACTATCACCGGACAGGTCCCACAGCAGTACACTGATGGGACTAAGAAATGAAGATAAATTGTCAAACTCAATAAACATATTGAGTCTCCGAGAAACATGAACTTAGGGACAGACCGAACGAATGAGACGAACACGAGTGGCGGACTCGTCTTGTAAATAATAGTTTACTATGATCATTAATTTAACTGGTAATAGTAAAATATAATTTACAAGACGAGTCCGTCTCAATCGTTCGGTCTGTTCCGAAGTTCATGTTTCTCGATTAAATCACAAAGACATTCTGATAAAAATCTTCCTCATTAATATTGTCTCTTAACTAAAAGTTATTGTCGCTGGTTGTCTAATGAAATCAAAGCAAGGAAAATACTCGCAATATTTAAATCCAGTAACCACACCGAATTTGCGGGTCTCTGAATGTGAATGGCATTTCAGCAAATGCAACTGAGCATCGGTACACAACTGCTATTAATTAGTTGTCTAGAATGCAGCGAACTGACTCCAGATCAAACCGCTCCAGAGCTGCAACTTTAGAAAATGATATTTTCGTTTTTGTCAAGGACGTTCAAATATCATAATGAAAGTTGAGTTTCGCTCAGAACTTCTTCAGAACGCCAGAAATTGTAGAAGAAATTGCAGCTGCATAGTGGGGCTCCACCACAGATAAAGGCAAAATAAGTGCTCACTTTTTCTTATCGGGTTCGAGCCGCTGAATGGTGAACGGTGAGGTGCCAGTCATTTCTCGAAGCTTGACCCCCGCCTCTTCGCTCCATTGAGCGGGCTCAAGGGCGCCCGACGGTTTGGGCGACACCAGCGCCATACTACATTGAATGGCGAATGCTGAAAAAAAAAAATATTATTTTAGCTATTAATCGTCTCTCGATTATGGATAACGAATTTTGCACCCGATTTGTTGAAAACCGCAGCTGTATCTCACGTCATCAATTCGTTCTAACCAACACATGCTAACGATCAAATTCTAAATCAGCCGGAAACATACATGGTCAAGATATCGCTGACGATCAGATCAGTTGCCTGAGAAAATCTGAATACATTCGAATAACAAAATCGGAATAGTCAATTTCGATAATGTCTTCCCCACTATACTAATTATGGCAATAAGTTGCAACCAGATAATAAGCCTACCTGGCATCTTGCAAAACTCATCCTTCAACATGCGAAGCTCGCAAGAAGTAATCCACGCTTTATCGCCATAGTCTATATAGAGCACGTACACTAGCCATTTCCGGAAGTAGCTCTCTGCGCCCTTGCTCTTCTTGCCCTTCTTTTTTTTCTGTCACGGTAAGAGATGAAAGCGTACATATGATTAGTATACTTGTGATGTGACGGTTCCGTGGTCGATTCCAGGCGAACACGCTGGTGGACCTCCTTAAAAACAACTTTACAAATATCTGAGAAGTGGCCGACCTCGGGTGGCAATTGAGTACAACGCGATATTCCGTTGCTGGCAGGGAGCGTTTTATTATGTACGAAGCTAACTAAGTAGCGTACCAAATAACAGCAACAACAACATCAAACTATTAAATGTTTACACAGCGAATCCATAGTTTCCATCAACGAAATTCGTCAATGCGATTCATTACTGCCACTTTCCCTATTGATCGTTAAAAACGAACCTGCGTGTCGGCTGGTTTGCCGGTCAGCAGGTCTGTGGGCGAAACAGTGCAGGCCTCGCTCTTGACGTCCAGCACCTTGGCCCGGTACCAGCGATTGTCCTCGGGATAACGAGCGCACCAAAAGGAGCCAATGGAGATGTCTGTATATTCACCGAAGGCCAGCGGCACAATGGATCGTTCGTACGTCTTGTTGAGCTTGGTGGCGAACAAATCGATGGTGGACGCCTCCTCGGTGACGGGGTTCACGTAGAACTCGTCGGGAGTCCACACGCGCGACATGATCACTTGCATCAGCTCGTTGGCCTGAATGGTTTCGGATGAATCGGGTATCATCCAGCGGCCGACGGTGCCATTAGCGCCACCTGGCTTGGACGTCGAGCCGGACGTCTTCTCTGGTGTGGCTGGCACCACCTCTAAAGAAACAAGCGAACAAAAAAATGCGTTAGCACACTCGTTTTGCCACTACTGTAATCAACAAGATCTGCAATTTAAATCTAACAGACAAGAAATATTGCCTTTAACTTTACACCCATTTTCTGCGACAAGCATAAAAGGCTCAACTTTAATAGAACTTTAATTGCAATTTTAAGCTATTACTGCAAAGAGTATGAAAAACAGTTCGAAATCAATTACTTAAAGACGCGCAATTTGTATTCTTGGAAACTGCCGGCAATGGCAATAACGGTGTTCGTAATTCTTTCCTAACGTCAAGCAAAGCTGCGGATTAAGAAAAAACTCGTAGATTTAGAAAGAGAAAATAAAAACAATTTAGGAGCAGATAAATCAGTATCGAGCGATGTTGCAACGCTAGTAAATAATGATGGTAGTGACGGGAAGCCGGGGGTGTATAATATACTGACGAAAGAATGAATGTTGGACACAATCAGATGCCGGCGACGAGAGCAACTTGAAAATAAAATTTAAAATTTATTTCATTGCTCTTCTGGCACAGTGAATTAGACTGGGTGGAGATCGAGTAACACACTGAGTATAATAATTATGACGTGGTGGACGATGATAATGTTCAACACGGCACAGTGGTGAGAGCGTCGTATCCAAAATAAAGAAATTATAGCCCGAGCCAGCAGAAGAAAATACCTCAAAGAAAACGACATTGCGTCGTGATCCGCCCTCGAGAAAGGATTGAAAATTCGAAAGATGGCTCGGGCTCTATTTTGTTTATTTTGGATACGACGCTCTCACCACAGAGCCGTGTTGAACATTATCATCGTCCACCACGTCATAATTATTATACTCAGTGTGTTACTCGATCTCCACCTAGTCTAATTCACAGTGTAATACCAGAAGAGCAATGAAATAAATCAACTTGCTCTCGTCGCCGGCCTCCGATTGTGTCCAACAATCATTCTTTCATCAGCTAGCTAATTTCCAAGAACCATTAGTGCATTTGTAGAGCGCACGGGTAGAATTTTCATTAGCTAGGGTTCCTTTTGACACACCCTTCAATGAATTTATCAATCCCCATGCCCATGCTCCACTTGAGTGAATATAAATCCCAAAAGTGAGTTGATTAATCGGCTAGCGTAATTTTGTTACAACATTTTTTTCATTGTCAAATTTAAAAAAAAACGAAACGTCGTTTTATAACAGAAAAGGTGCAAGAACCATTAGTGCATTTGTAGAGGGCACGGGTAGAATTTCATTAGTCTTTTCACGCTAGCAGAATCTGCGCAGAATGCAGAAAAACTAGAATCATTTCCATAACTACTCGCATGTTTGTTATCTGCAGCCGGTTCGTTGGCTCCTCTCGTTAATTACCTAGATCGGTATGTGCTGCCTCGGTAGTGGTCTCCGAATTACGCGTCCCTTGGCGCCGCCTCCTCCTCCTGTTCTTCGCGGTATTCCAGGCGGTGGCGGGAGCAGTCACTGGTTCAAATTCTGTTTCCTCGCTGGACGCGTCGTAGGTGTCGTTGAGCTCCGATTCGGCCAGACAATCGCTGATCACCGATATATCCAACTGAATATTGGGTACCACTTTCGACAGCACAGCTGGCGCCAGCATCGGTGGCGGAGACCTGTGACCTCGGAGATCGGTGATCGGATCGGATCGAATCGGTGATCGGAGATCGGTGGCCTGGTCGAGAAGCCCTGGCTTTTCGGCGACGCCGACGGGCGCGTCCTCTTTGGTTCGGCTAGGGAGCATCGAGTCTTGAGCGACGGCCGCACTAGTACTGCCCACGTCAGTAGAAACGTCAGCGTCAGCGTCATCAGCCTCATCGGAACTTCGACAGCGTTTCCTGTTCTCGCTCGTGTTATGATCCTGAGGATGAAAGGAACCGCATTCTTAATTCCGAAATTGTTTATCACTCTAAAAAAAAAAAAAAACAACAGCGCAAATTGTTGCGATCAGTCGAGCTTAGTTATGCAGACCCCCAGCAATATGAGCATGCTGTGGATTTTTTAAGTCACTGTAGTCTAAAGGATGTTACCCCAAAACACATCTGTTCTCTCGATAAATGTAAAGTTGTAGGATCGAACATATAACCGTATGCAGATGATACAATGTTGTACAGGGAAATTTAAGTGCGACCAGCTGTATACCGAGGCACAAAATTCGTTTACCAAGTTGCCATCATGCAGGGTTCTTACACACGAATTTTCAATTCAATATTCCGTATCCACGTAGCAATTTGGCGGAATTTGAGCCATCCCAAGTAATAATTAACGATTGATTACTACAGTTTTTACGTATTTAATTATTACTGTCATGTGGAAGGCACTTACGTTTGATGATGGAAGGAAAAATGTCCAAAGAAAACTACGACAGGCTGTACAGTGAAGAAGGCGAGGAGAGTCCCAATGATTTTCAAAAATTTAAATGCATCGGCAGACCAAACAGCATTGGTAACAAGACTATCGCGGTGAATCCAAAATAATAAGTCGTACGGCTCATGACTTCACTTAAGGTACTACTCTAAATAGTTTTCAATACACATATTTTAAGCGTCCAAGGATGGACTGAATTGGGTAAAATAAAGAATCAAACGAATGCTCCCCTTTCTATTTGACTCTTCATCTTGAACGACTTGAATGCTATGTTTATACGTATGATTATTGTCATAATTCTGTTTCCCCAGGTTTGCCTCCTGGGGATTCACATCAAAATTACTTAGTGTAGATTCAACTATTGTCGGGTTTTTTCAGTTCCCGCTACTTACTATATTGGACTTGTTTCACCGAGTGTTCTTTTGGACGTAGGAGGGCGTGTAGCTGCGGTGGAGAGTTCCTTGCATGTTTTGAATCGATGGCGTGTACTATTTGCTTGACCATAGGGGGTGGATGACGAGAGTGGACGTGCATGTTGTCGTTTCTGTTCTTATTCTATAACTTTGGATACCTTCGAATTCCTTCTTGAAATTTAGATTTTTTATTGCAATTCTCTATTCTTATTACACTTGTATTTAGATTAATTCTAGATATACTGAATTATTAATTATTTATTGCCTTTCAATTAACTGAATCAATTTTTTTACCAAATATTTTATTAACCATATTCATTGTATCCTGATGATATGGACGAGGCTTACTGCTCCTTCAGACAAAGTGTGATGATTTCTCCCTCTAATCGCTTTTTAAATTCCTAAACGGGGTAATATTGATTTCGGAACAAATGACAGGCAAATGACAATTGCTGGATTTGTCCAGACTTGAGGGTGGTCGGAGTCCTCCTATCTCGCTAGGAGTGGGATCTAATAAACGCGAACCCGAACCAGGAATGGAACCTAGGACTATCGCTCTCACGAGTTACAATTGCTCCCACAAGCAACCCCGGATAGGGCCTATGGAGATTGTCGAACGACCAGTTAAAGACAAAGGCGTGGTTGTCTAATCGTAACGGGCCTTTGACATGAGACTCGTTAAGGATATTGCGCTGCCACCACTCTGGGGAAATAGGAGTTGAAGTACGAGTCACGTCTACAATGTAGCTCCTGAACTATTTTAGTATGTCCCGCTCTTCTACACCTAGTAGGAGCCGGACTCACAATTGCCTCAATTTTGACATTACAGTCCCCCTTCAGAATAAGAGCCAGAAGACCAATATTGGTCGTTTTTCTGCGATCCTCTAACGATTCCCATCCCAATATTGACAACAAACACCGCCTAACGGGGATCACAGAGTTTCCGTTGGATACAAGATTTGGCGTTACGCAGAAAGTCACCTAACCAAACTACACTGAAAACATATAAATTTGAATAAACGTTCTAGAAACATAGCATAAAAATTAAAAGTCAATAGAACATATTCGTCAAAACGGAAAAAGTTGTACAATTAACATTTGGTCAAACATTTTTGCATTTTCAAAGACTACGTCATGCGAGTGATAAAATTTGAAAACAATTCTCATACAAATTTTTGATATTTGGACTAGGTGACTTTTCTCGTTAACGGCCACGATGACGAGATATCCAGCAGTTTGATGAATAAAGATATCACAAAAAACGTTTTCGTGAAAAAATATAAAACTAAATTTAATGAAAATATCAAATAGTACAATCATCGCAGGTGCTCGCATGCTTGACATGACAATACACATATGAGGCTGTAGACTTTGAACACGCACTTTTGAGAGACCAAAGTTTGACAAAGACACTTGCTCAAATTAACTCGCCCTAAATACAAAATATTGGTACGTTTCTAAACTCCGTAACAGATCTAAGACAAAATTTGGCACCATTTCAATCTTAATTTTAAGAAAGGTAAAAATGTTGTAAATGTCCCCAAAATTTTGCTATTAAAAAAAATATATACATTTGCAATTGAAAAAAAAAATAAACTTTGGCATATTATGCTTAATTGCTATCTCTTGAAACATTCAGTTCAGAATATAGACACAACGAAAAATAAAGATACAAATTCAAAATAAGAACAAATTACCAAGAATGACTTTCTTTAACACAATACTTTTTGAAATTTTGAGATCTCGTCGCATTGTTTGTTACAACTAGACGTTTTTCATTTACGATACGCGCCCATACAGTGAGTACTATTTCGTCATTAAAAACTGCTAACATTGAAAGAATAATTATTTTAGTACGGCCTCGCAGATTAGTATCTCGTTCTACTTTTCAAAATAGTCTGCATCAAAATTGAGACACTTTTTCAAATCTTGGCACTACTTGATGTCTTTCCTGATCATGAAACAGCGCCGCCAATGACTTGAGCATTTCTGGGACCCCTCCTTTGTCTCTTCATTAATGCCGAACGTCTGGCAGTCAAAACATTTCTTGAGGTGAATATTTTGTATGGAATTCTTTTAGGATATTGAGCTCTAGAGGCGGCAACAGAGTCCGATTTTGTGTTGCAGAACTAGTTCAAGTCACTGGTGACCCTACTGTATGAGCAGGGTGCGAAGATATGAAAAGTTCCTCAATTTGGATGGCGACTATTTTAAAAACTAGAATGAGGTATGCAGAATTTAAAGGTAATAATATGACTGTTCTTCCAATTGTCTACATTTTTAATCGCGAAACTGTGCCTATTTTCTGGACGAGACTAAAGATTTTTTTAAATACTATATTCATGGCCACTACAAATATACGGCTCAATCCTTCAAATCTGCTATGGAACAAACGCTCATAAAAAGCTCGTACCTGTGCTCTTTGGCATTTGCTAATATTATGCATAAAAAAGGATATAGAAATAAAATAATAAAATTAAACACAACTCATGAGCACAACATATTGGGAACATTTATCATTCATGAGCCACAGAAGTTTCGAAAACGCCATCAAAGAACATAAAATAAAGCAACATCTGACCTAATTTTTTGGTTAGACGTGAACTGTACTTCACGAACGAGGAACTGATTGACCAGAACGTCGCGAGGAAGTTCAGGAACTTCCAAATAAAAAACCCCACATTTGCAACACTCATGCAAAGAAGGAAAATGTCATCATTTAGTAGAAGTATCAAATTAACTAATACGAAGACAGATACAATAATTTCAATGAAAATGCTCGGTGGATCTTCCCACCGATAACGGCAAAGCAAAATATATTCACCATTATCTTTTTCATGTTCGCAAGGCGAAATATCGAGACTTATAAATCTCAATAACCAACTAATATAAAATTAGTTCGCATATATTAAACATAGAAAAATAACGGTACTGGTTAAATCTGATACGCTTGAAAAGGCACATTGCAGTTGTGCTCATGAAAATAGCCTATATGTCTCTTAATATAATCAACAAATTTGAATAAATCGGTATCGGGGGAAAACACAGATCATTACAAAATGTGTTAGGAACCGACGATAACTGGCAGACATACAGGCCAACGGATAGAAAAATAAAGACTATGAATTGTATTGCGGTAGCCTAGCTGAGCAACATCTGTTATCGATAAGGTACTATAGCTGGCACCATTCAAAGAAAAAGAAAAACAAAATAGTTGCAGAGCTCTGAACTTTACGAGAGCATAGGGCGGTAATTGGTACGTACCGGCGTGACCGCTGGCGAAGGGGTCACCGGTCTGGGCGTGTCGTATTCGGCACATCGCGAGATGACCAGCGTGGTACAGATGCTAGGTGAAGACAGGACGAAACAAAGCAGTTTATTACCTTCTACTCTTTAATGGCGAACTCTATGAAGTAGGACTCCCGATTTCTGCTGTTCTTACTTTTTTCAATTAATAAAAATGTATAATCAATCTGATCAGTGAACAAAATATTTTGACCAATTTTCCCCAAGTCTAGGTTAAGACTCGTTCGTCAGCATCCATTCACTCTTTCAACGCGATCTAATTTTGGACCAATCTATGCCGCAATCAATACTGCCTGAAATTGCGTCTAACAAAATTATCGACGCCAATCATTCAATGAACTGTAGGGGCGCGCACTGACCCATGACCTCCACAAATTACCCAGTCCGATCTGAAGCCGCCATCTACAAGCTACGCCATCTATAAGCAGCAAAGTCAATGAGTATTACACTGGACAGTGTACCAGAAGTCACACAATTATTTATTTACACCCTCATTCGCTTAAGATCTGCCCAAGATTTGCCAGAAGCCCTGCATCCTAAGCAAGCACACTAATTGTTTTAACTATAAAAAATTTTAAGAAAATTTTTAAGGCGTGTTCCCGAACACCTTCTATTCATAAAAAATTTGTAGTTTGTCGAATTTCCACGGACGCCAGGCGAAATTCTGTCACACCTTTGCTCACGTAGACGGCGCGTATTGTCTAGTTTGGCTACGGATGAACTCTAAAGCACCCCACCACATTCTCACGAATAGAAAATGATCACTTACACATCGCTGTTGATAAACTTTTCCTCGTTGGAGGGAGATCTCAGGAAATCGACAAGGTGCCGTCCAGACTCACTGATACTGGCCACGACGAAGTTGAGCAGCTTGTACTTGACCAGACGCTCAAAGCCCTCGATGGCAGCAGCCGACCATTCGGAACCACCGCAAGGCTTCACCTGCAAACACGCATAAAATGATCTGACGGCTCAAGTGTATAAACACCTACTTTCATTGGAAACAATGACATTCCACTGAATAATTCCCAACTACTTGTGAACGTGTCACTCTCTTGCACAACCACACTCACCCCACGGAAGGCACACGAGATCGCCAAGCAACTCCGGGCAGCAAACTTGTCATCCAACTGCATCAATTTGGCTACGGGAACCTCGGTTGAAAAGCCAAAGTCGAGAAGTCGAACCGTGGCCATACGAATGTCTACGTAGACACAGGATAATAAAATGGCACAAAAATAATATAGTAGATGCCACAGAATCTCAACTACACTTCAGTATAATGATCAACCAATCTAAAATGCCAGTTCTTGTGCAGGGAGATATTCCCCGTCCGTTACCTGATCGATCGGCCAGATGGTGCACGTTGGTGATTATTCCTCGCTTCCAGGTAACATCGCCGTCGTCAGCATCGACGCTGTCGTCATCTTCATCCGTCGGCAGGGTCAGAGCGCACAACATGTTCACCTTGGCTTCGACAATGGGAGTAGACAACTTCTTTCCGATGTAGAATTGACTGCGGAACGAGTACATTTAAATCATCAATACAAAAACCAACATTAGAATGACGAGTTCAATCCTATCACTGTTTAAAATTAAATTTCGAATCGACAGATGTTTAGATTGCCTCCGAATAAATTTTAATGTATCCTAATTTTTTGAAAAATGTGATTTTAATCACAATGAAATCCATGCGTTTAAATTGTCAAATCACGCAAGTAAGGAATTGTCAATCCCATTAATTGACAACATATTTTCAAATTGGTACCTAAACACCAAGCTAAAATATTATAATATATAATATATATAATATTGTAAAACAAAGTTCATGGCTTTCTTTACGGTTACTGATTCGAGAGCTCATAAACGGCGCCATGAAATTTACATTGGATCCTTTCACTTTAGTTCATGGTATAAGTGAAAATAAGGGACGACTGCTTGGACTGCAATCTAGAGTCGGCAACAATATCGTCGATAAACACCTACACTTTCGTCACTACCCAAGAAATTAGAATAAAATTAATTTGCTACCAAATTTCGGCCTTCAATAGCTCTTTCTGAAGCAGCCGCGCCTCCTCGTAAGTTAGATTTTTTGGACGAGCGCACACCATTTCGTTACTTTATTTTATTTATTCTAATTTCTTGGGTAGTGGTAGTGACGAAAGTATTAGACAAGTTCAAACGTTTGTCCAAGTGTTTCGCAAATCTACAATTTCTTAAAAGCTCCAACCATATTCCAATTTATGTTAGCGCATTAATGAGAAAGGTGTAAATTATGACAAGTGAAAGTAGATTTTCTACAACTGCAACGCCAGGTGGCGACAAAATCTCTACAACATTCCTGAAAAAAATATTTTACACAGCATGAGCTATAACCAACATGAAAAATACTAACTTCATTTGTTCGTTGAGCGCGTCGATCTCATTATCGCTGGTGAACACCACCTGGAGACAGAAGGACGACGGGTTATCTAGGTGGGTCATCATGCCCATATAGACCATGCCCACCTGCAGGCGGCCAGCAGGCACAGTGCGCAACGGCTGAGAGATGCCCATCGTCGAGCCTAAGCGAACATTGTCTGTCACGGCGACAGCGGCCAAAGTCGGCACCACAGAACCTCCAACGGAAGACTTGACAGAGAATCCGCTGGCCGAGTCTACTGGAGAGGCGTTTCCAGGAAGGAGAGACGGCATCGGATCGGGATTGAGCGGCGGGGATATCCCGACGCCCCGGGAGTACTTACGGAGAAAGGGCTGGGAAATGTTCGCCGGCACAGACATAGTTCTGGTGACGGGAAACATAGGGAAGCTGTTGGAATTCTGGGCATTCCAGGTCATGCTCGCCGGCGGCTGCGTGATATGTCCGGGCGACCCGTAAAGGAACGACTGCTGCTGATACGGGCCAGGCGGCAATGTTACCACAGTCACGGGCTGGACGTGCAGCGGCGCTCCAGTCGTGTAGCAAGCCGGCGTCACGCTACCGCCAAACAAGTGCGGGTGGCTAAAGGTGGCGACAGTGTTGCCTGGAAGGTGAAAGGTGGTTGGTGGTGACTGGAACGCAGCGAATGGCGGCGCGTGACAGGTGGGCACAGCAGAAGTGAAGCCAGGATACCCAGTTACGTCCAATGGGGCGGCGTGAACTGACTGGATTCTTGACTGGGTGGTGGTTGTGAAGACAGGCGTTACGCCACCGATGAGCGCTTGAGACGTGATCACTTGACTTCCAAAGGTCTGATGATTCTGGGACGTTGCCACGTGCCCTCCGAAGAGCTGCTTATCAGGAGATGTGGTACTGTATCCTCCGAATACAGGTTGAGTCTGTGAGGTAGTAACTGATCCTCCAATTATTTGCCGAGCCTGTGAGGTGGTGCAAGCGTTTCCGACGATCGGCTGAGCCTGTGAGGTTGTGCCGGGGCTTCCGACGATCAGCTGAGCCTGTGAGGTGGTGCAAGGATTTCCGACAACCGCCTGAACAACACCAGGCGATCCACTAAACAGTGGCTGAGATTGAGCAGACGCTCCAGCGAACCCATTAGGAATCTGAGCAGCTGGCGCTGCCCCAAACACTGGCAAATGCTGGGTGGCAACTGCTGCATTGAAACTTGGCAACTGGGAATCTGCTTTTCCGCCAAAGGGAACTGGAACAGTAGGAGTGATTCCTACTAATTCCAACACTGACTGGGTGACCACGGGATCGCTAATAACTGCAACAGTAGAAGCGTCCGTAGCATTAATATAGTTTGGCATGATGTTCGTTGACTCAGATGACGTGGCTAGACATGAAGCCTGCATGCTCGGCAGGCTCCGCTGAGGCGTGAACTCGCGACAGTTGACATTCAACTTGCTCACTGAAGTGTCCAGACTAACGATTGAGGAGTCCTGATGTCCGGCGGCGGGAATCTCTGTTTCGACGAGTCCCAATGACTGGGAACTAACGTTTAAGCTTGGCGTGCTGCTTACGGCACACAGCGTCGAGTCAGACTGGGATGAAGCTGCCCTGCCAGATTCAGGAGTTTCCTCGATGAGCGACGAACGACCACGTGGTTGGAAAGAGGAACAATTGCCGTCGATTCCTGATGAGAAACACTCAAATGACATGTTGGCCTGGTGGTGATGGGGTGAACCTGATAGGAAAAAAAAATTGTTTGAGTAACATCATCAGCACAAAAACTCATTGACAGGGAGAATTCTACGATGTTAACAGAAAACATAGGCCAAGGGAGCAAAAGGTCGACTGAGGAATTTCAATTTGCAAAGCTATTCGATATAAGCCACCTTTGATTCATGTGCAACTCGAATTTTATGCGCAAAGCACCATTTTCTCAGAATATATACATATAATATACACATTTTCAATTTATGTTATTGTTTCCAAACGAATGAAGCACTTTGATTTTAACAAATATATTAAAAAAAATGATATATATATATTATATATCATATGACGGCGTATCATATCATATGATAGCGTGTCGAGCTGTTATTCCCGAGATCGCGGGTTCGATTCCCGACCGAGACCTCTGGAATTTTTCGGGCGAGAGA
>JAQGBY010001087.1:0-32823 GCA_034698785.1 Mycogona germanica
CGCGCCGGGAATCGAACCCGGGACCGCCGAACCACAGTCAGTCGCTTAACCAACTGCGCCACGTCGGGACGTACAATATGAAAAGTTCCAGTTCAAATTTATAAATGAGGCTTCATTTAATAACCATTTCAGAATTAATATACTACTTCATTCAAAAAGTTCATAGAATTTTTTTAAACGAGTGAATAATACGATTTTCGTTTAAAAAAATTCTAAGAACTTTTTGAATGAAGTAGTATATTGCCACCGAATGTACGGTGTCTGGCAGTGTGTATACGACTTCAAATCATTTACCAACACATCCAATAAAACTTTATTTAAAAGAAAATGGAGTATTCTGTATTTTGATGACATTTTCGAGGTGATAGGTCTTCGCACAAAATACCCATCTTGCCGTCACATTTCAGATTTATTCGTGCGGAGCTACATGGCATAATTGTCATAAACTATGAATTTGTCAATACATGGCTCCATTTAAGAGGGTTGTTGCTTTATGTGAGCTCTGGAATGTTCTAGGAAAGTAACTTCAACTTCTCATTTTGTTATCTTTTGCTGATTTTTGAGGAAATTGTAGATTATGGATTAAATATGATGATCGAGCTTACCAGAGATTATGGATTCCGTAGTACTGCCCTTGATATCTTTTTCCGAACGGAAGCCAGCTTGCACCAATTTGTAGACAATACGTTCGGGCAAACCGAGCGAATAAATATTTCGTTCCATTTCCACTGATAAAATATTAAAATTTCTAATAATAAAAACAAGATAATAAAACAATTAACCGATTATATCATTACAGTTCTTAGCACAAAAATACATTTTCCCGCCAAGCTACTAGACAGTGATTAATGCTGTTCGCCACTTGTCCCGTAAACCCCCTACTCCAAATATGATAAAGAAAGGTGATTTTAATAAAACTTTCGTAAATGTAGCATTCAAAAAAACAATGCAATATATAGTGGCAGACACAGTTACATATTATAAAAATATTTTAGATATATGTTTCCTTATAATTATTTCGTAAATAGTTTTTTAGATTTACCCCAACTATCAGCCGGTGAGAAAAACTTTCGAGCATTGATTTGGTTTTTGCAATTAGTTCAAATGTTTACCGCAGATGGCAGCACGTGACAATTAGTGAAGGTAGTTTATTATTTTTGTTTATGGAGCCTCTCGCTCGCTCGTTGTCGATTTTCCACGGTTCTGTCCCGTGTTTGTTCACTTATGCTTAAACGTCGACTTTTAGATTATCGTCGCGCCGTGGCTTTTTACATATATTTCATTTGTTTTTCGTACTCTATTCACATGCCTTATTGATCACAAGGTCCACATTTTCGTCTTTCAAATCTGATTCTCAACCCCAGATTACGTCATATGCGCATGCGCACAAAGCGTAATGAGGAATTGGGGATTGTGCGCATGGGCAGATGACTAAATCTGAGGTTGAGAATCAGATTTGAAAGACGAAAATGTACCTAATCTTTGAAACTTTCCATCGGTCTATTTTGCTTTGTGGATGCGGGGTTTAATTTCTCTCAGCGAATGTTATGTTCTGGATTGTGCATTTTAAAATTACATTCCAAGGTTTACGACTCGTCGTGGTCCAGTATTATTGCGACTAACTGGCTCGGCGGTCCCAGGTGCGATTCCCGGCGTGGGCTTTCGAATAATTATAACCGATCGATCGCGGGGTACTGGTGAAAATGTGCCCCCTCCATAGTGCCTAAGCACCAAGTGGGGTACAGAAAATCCTGTAGTGCAGTGACTACAGTGAATGTTTAAAAAAAGGTTACAATTACAAATTTTATCCGCAAGCAGCCGGCTCCCAAGACCAAGAGAGAGGGGCCTATGTCAAAATATCAGTTGGGGGCAGAAATGGATTTATTTTAAAAGGATGATGATTTCATTCCATTCCACTGTCAACAAACTTTAGGGAAAATAGGAGTTAAAATATGATGCAGATTCTAGTGTGGCCCCTTTTTATACTTCACTATTTAGTTAGCACTAGATGAAAGAATATTCAGCCATAGATATAATTTAAAAATTTCACCAAGAATGCAGGGGTCCGGTTATATTCTAGTTTAACAGTGAACAGCATTCTAGGTTACTTGATTACTTTAAATTGCGCTAGAGATTGGAACAAATTATCTTAAAGAGATCGCAAAGGCTTGAAAAGTTGAAAGTATTGCCAAAAAGAAAAAGAAAATAGGGGAGGGGGAGGGCCGGAAGTCTACAGATTGTCCCAAAAATTTCCATTCATAGAGGTCATACTTATTAAGTTTTTTTAAATCACTATTGTCGGGCGCACTCCAGGCGTTTCTGTTCCCCTTCTGGTGCATAGGCACTATGACGAGGGGCACATTTTCACCAGTGCCCCGGGATCGAAATTATTGAGACCCCGCGCCGGAAATCGAACCCGGGACCGAATACCGACTGAGTTACGACAAGTCGTAATATCGAGTTAAACGCATCCTCTCCAGCAGATGGGCGAATTATCATTCGAGAGCGCCCCGTACTTTCACGTCGCAGCGCGGACTTGCCAATTTTGTTCAATGTCTCAACGCACTCTGCTCAATCATTCCAGGATTTCGTACACTTGGCCAGTGTTACGTTTGATCATGTGGCGCCCTCTGTAGTTACCTGAGCGCAGTTTCTCGCCGTGCGCTGCAACCGTTCCCATTCATGAAACATGATTCATCATTTTACCTGAGGCGACGGACGGCGGAGGTGCGACGGTGAACGCGCTGAGAGAGAGAGAGGTTCAGCAGAAGTTGTACAGGGCGACACACACGAGGGGGTTGAGAAAACTGAAACACGCGCGGGCACGAACCAATCAGCTATGCGTCACCACCGTCTCCAGCGATGACAATTCGCGAGTGCACGCTATGGATCATTGTGTTGCCCGATCGGACTCGAACCATTTGCACCACCACGACACCTGGACGTATCTAATCATTGGATGGCGACTGATATGACAGTTCTATGCATTTTAATTTAGTTATCTGCTCGAGAAAGTTTTGAACACCTGCCAACTACGGACGGTGTGACATGAAAAAAAATGCATTTCGATTGGAAATTTCAACGCTTCTTTGCCTGACAACTAATATTATTTGCGATCGCGTTGGATCGAATGTGACAATTACAATTGAAAAGTTATTCAAAAATTACCAAGTCAATGGAAAATTAACATTTCGGAGTTTATTTTGTCTACTAAAAGGAGTGCAAATAAATATCCGGGCAACGAATCTCAACCAAGATAAAACAGCAACGTGTGTGCAGATGCCGAAGTATCGATAAGATAATAAAATGATCGGTATTGTGATTGGTTGGTGTGCGCTCGAAGAACCATAAGTTTGGTGATTAAATAGGATTAAATATTTTTGCCCGCCAGTTCCATTGTATTACGGATTTCAAGTATTTATTAGTGTTATTTTCGATATCGGTTATTTATTGTGTCGCGAGGTTGACTCATATCGATTGTGAGGAGGTGACTTCGATGTTTGGTGGTGGTGGTGCTGGTGGAGCGGGTTGTCCAGCAAGAGTGATCCGGCATCCGAGCCGACATCCCGTTTGTCGTTTCAATGTGCGCCTGTCGGATGGAGGTGGAGGCGTCCGTGCAGCTGGGCCAGCTCCTGTTGGCGAGCGGTGGGCGGTCCGGTAGTGCAGGTGGCGGTGGTGGCCTGGGTTCGTCCACCTCCTCCTACGTGCTGGAGGATTACATCGTGGAGATGGAGCGGCGCGCCGCCCACTACGAGTCCGGCGCGGAGCCGGCCGGAGACGTGTACGCCCAGCTGGCACAAAAGGAGAAGGACCTGATTCTGGCCGCCGAAGTGGGCAAGGCCCTCCTGGAGAAGAACCAGGACCTCAAGGTGACCAACGAGCGGCTGGCCGAGCAATTGACACACAAGATTGAGGTAAGCTAAACATTAAATCTGCATGTATTTGACTGACGGCGGCTCGACGGTCCGGGGTTCGATTCCCGGCGTGCGCTCTCGATGAAAATGTGCCTTATCGGGGTACAGAAACTCCTGTAGTGCGGTTGACTACAGTGATAGCAAAATAAAATTAAAGAAATCGGGATCCAGATTTTGGAGAAACTTAATAATCCACCGTTTATGAGGATTGTTACAATTGTTATTTATTATTCCACCTCTGATAAAATACGCTAACAAAATCTTGACAGAATCTTGACGCTTAAGGAAGAGTGAAATGAAATTCGCTCTTAGAATGATTTTGTTTATAACTATGAAGACGATCCTATAAATCTCAAGAATGAACGATGAAATTGTGTTGGTGAAATTAAATTGGGAGATCTTATTGATCTTATTGATTCCTTGTGATTTAATTCGCTTACATTTTTCTTTAAAGATTTTTCCTTCGATTGTACCTGTAATGTAAACGTTGGCACAATGTGCATTTCCTTAAGTTACGGGTCAATTTTATTCCTTCCCCAATCACCAGAGTCTATAAAATGCTGGGCGAGAGGACGACCGCCTGCATTGACCTCTGGGCTTTCAGAAGAGGAGTCGCGTTCTGATAATAAGTTGGCAATGTCGATTTTGTTTTGAGAACGCAACTCACCAGGGGATAACAGATATGTAGATCAGCTGATTTACTGAAACCGCACGATTTTTTTGGCGCAGGATGAACTGAAAGTACCGTTTTAGGAAATAAGATCGATAGATCAGAGCCGATGAACCCCTTATCAGAAAATTGACCCTCATCAATTACAAAAGCGTTTGTTTCTGTAAAATGTATGGAGACGTTCGCGTAATCGTATGTTTCGGCGATAACTATCGCGGTGAGAAACTCATAATCGATTTGTGATTTCAAATACCCTCCTCAGATCTTCTCGCCTGAATGGGCGGTATATTTTCTTGGGTAGTCAGGAAGTTGTTTTATGGTATCTAATGGCGTTCCAGAGAATCAGTTGATTCGTTATAGTTAGTTCTGGTAGGTGAAACACGAAACTCAAACCGACATTAGCAACTCGCATGACAGTCTGGATAATAAGGTCTCAGGAGGTTATTCCCGACGAGTGATGAAGCGTCTTGCATTTTTCTTTCCTCGTACGAAATTGTTATTATAGGAGCGACTTGGAAAGAGAGAATCTTTTTCAAAATTAAGTGTGTGGTTCCGCCCGTTGTTAGATTCGCCAAGTAAGAAACCACCGTCATTTATTTTCATATTTTTCCCATAATAAAACATAACGTTTCGTTGGTTGCGCCATGTCTACGCATCGTATTTCAGTATTTCCCACCAATAACTATTGAAACCGAATATTTCGCCCTAAAGAAACATATTCGAGTACGATCTTGTCTTGGAGATTGATTCAAATCGATGAGACAATCATCAACGTAAGGTTAAGCACCGGTCGAAAGGATGTTTCTAACCAAATTGATTCTTGTTCTAGTTTGATCGCTACTTCGATTAGTTTGTTGATCCAACTCTTCCCTGACAGGACATGTACGTATGTACTCGTAACTACACGTATACGGAGTTGTATATGTCTGCAACTCGAAAGAATAGTAAATCTTGGCGCTTCATGCGAGCGTCCGGTAGTCAACGAACAGCGGGATGGACAGTGTCCATGGGTGTATGACGAGGGTAGTACAAAGAGACATCGTATCAGATACGCAACGCAGATGTCAACTGCAAACTGTCCCCTTCCCCGGCTTCCAAGCGTATCACCAGAAAACAAATGACATTTTTTAGTGCTGCACTTTCCTGATCTGAACGGGCAATTTCTCGAACTGAACGGTTTGCCCAAAAATAATTTATTTTATAGATAGAAATAGATCTGTTTAACTACAGTCTTGATATTAATTTTTTGTCGTCTCTGAAAAGTTATCTAGTCTTTGAAAAGTTAAGAAAATCTATTGTAACTTGGTTCGTTTGTTCGTTTGATGACTGGTGGTTGTTTCGCAGGAAAGGTTTAATTTTTTTAGAATGAATGACTGTTGAAAATAAAGGTGTTGGTAAAAGAAACTACATGCATTCTTTATCTTTGAAACTATCCTAGAACGTTTCTTTCTATTCGCTTAAATAGAATATGTCGTCCTTAAATTGTGATATAAATTTCTAAAACATGACAATGACCGTACAGAAAAATGTCTGTTAAAGATTGAGAAGCGTATCGCGCACTCTGGCGCTGACAGTGGCCGTCATCATTTTTGGGATGACCTCATCGAACACTTAAAAAGTGGACGGATTTTGGGGAACCGTTTGTATTTTGTTTTCCTACAACATTTATCGGAAAGGAAAAATGCGTTTAGTGCGGGTACGAAACTGGAATAAACGGGGAGAACTGACGCCCGGTTGAATTTCAGAAAGTCCTCGTAATTGGCCAACGCAGCAACGAGACACACACTTGCAGTCTTTTCCCCCCCCCCAACCCCCTGCACAATACGCAAAAAGGAAGAATTCCTGACATTTTCGTTCAAATTCGTGTCATTATTCAACAAACGCCGTGACACATAAATTAAGTGACCGCAACGTTATTTTTCCATACACACAAGTGTGTGTAGCGGAATCTTTGGCGTTCTGCACTAAAATGCGACCACAGAGACGAAGGAGAAAAAAAAATCCCCGCCGTATTTATTGTTTACGGCTCGGCTCCGTATAACCGTGTATATGCCAGACCGGAATAAGCAGTCGGTATATAATTATAATGGGGTTAAACGAGAGCATATTTTATGTTACAGTATTCCAATCTGTTTACAGCTGCATAGCGTGGGTAAAACGGAACGGAAACGTTTACAGATCATGAGCATATTCATTTATATGCACGAAATATTAGCAAGAAACAATTCTTTTAGGTTCTTATATTTTGACGAGATTCTTCTCCACAAACTGTCCACATTGCCGAGCTTTCCGTTAACCAAATGTGGTGAATACGACAAAAACAAAAACAAAGCAATAATAATACTCGTAATTAAAATGACGGGTGCATTGCTGTGCTATGGCGCAGATCTTGACGTAGAACTACGTTGTTCTTGTTCTTGTGTCTAGGGCAAACCACCATGAGGCCTACGGGTCAGAAACACGAATTATTTGTTGTAAACAGAATAATTAGATTATTCTGAAGGGAGGGAGATTGAAATTTCAAATTTAGTGTGAGCTAAATCGAGCACATTTGAATTCGTCATAGACAATGTTGACCGGATAGGAAGTAATGGATTCAAAATGTTCGCCACAAATGGTCTGTCTGTCGGACGAGATCCCATTAGGTGAAATCACACCTTTGGCTTTTCAAACCAGATCCGTGTCAGCTAAATACGACTAGTAAGTGAAATTCAGCTAAGCCAGACTATCAATGATCTTACCTTGGCAAATGCGCCTGGTATTATCGACATGAACCAATATATAATATGTCAATAGCATAAGGTATTCGCGTTGGTTGAATGGGCTTCGGGGTGGGGAGGGGAGGGGAGAAGTGAATCATAAAAATCCGTTCCATCCGGCTGGTCACCTGTAACAATGAGAACGACGCCATATAGATGCACACGAAAATATAATAAAGCATAAAACTTGGAAAATGCAGTGATTGATTTTTCCAATTTTCCATAGGCTCGAAAATGTGCTCTCGCATCACAATTTACCATGTGCGGTATGTATAGTTATGGCGTTGGCTATATTGTTGGATTTCTGCTTCACACGGCGCTATTTTATTGAACCTGTATACGACATCACCATTATTCGAGATCTACTGTACATATGAATATGCTGTCATTGATGTACCGTATGAATTGCAACGACCGTACATGCTGAGAAGTAACTTTTTCCGTTTTGGAATATCGGATGTTTTTATTGCATGGTTAAACGTCAGAGAACTGGCACCTTCACACAGTGTAGCCTCTACAGCCCCTGTGCAAATGATAGTAAGGATATGTCGCCATCATGTCGGAATCAAATATTGTCCAACAGACTCAACTAATAACGTTTTATTAAATACACAGTACAGAATCCCCCCCCCACAATTTTCCATTTTATGACCAATCCATAAAATTGGGTCCCCCGTCAGAGTTTAGACCATTTCTTACCCCTAAACCCTCTAGCGGTGTTATATCGAAACTGCCGACTCTTCCAAATACGATCCAAAAAATCCCATTAACAGCGAAACCGAGTATTAAATAATATTTTTTTTGTCAGTGTTCCTTGAATGGTTTATTTTATTAGCCACTTAATTACTGCATATAGGCTATTGGGATTTTCTAATGATGTCGCTTGAAAGTTGACTTTTTCTGCACTTCTTGTTTACATCAATAAAAATACATAAAAACTAGATTGTTAATCAAGAAATAATAGCACTTGGAAAAGCGCAAAGGCGCCATGACGTCATAGATTTTTTTAAATTTGCCCTAAAATTCTAGAACTTCAAAAGCTTCAATAACATACAAGTATAGCAAATACGAGTATAAATCATTATTTTTCTATCATTTTTTACATAGCAAAATGTATACCTAACTTCAATACAATTTAATTTTCGGTCTAACGCACACAACTAATTGATTCCAATTTAATCAGGTAGTTACAAGGTACACTAGCTGAAAAGACCATTGGGCCCTGATGTCGGGTACTACCGTTTATTTATTTGAGAAATAGAGTACCACCATGAGTAAGGCTACCCAGCAATCAGACGCACCCCCGCCTCTTCTCTACAATGTTTACTGATCGATCTTATTACTGGTTCGTACGGAAACATTATCTTATACGATTAGAGTATATCTTATATTGCAAAGTTGTCTAGAGACGCATTATTGAATAGATGACGGATATCGGTTGCTCGTCTTATCAAATCGGTGCTGACAAAGTGCACAGCTAATTAAAATGGAAAATGAGTGCATTTCAGTCGTGCCAGATGAAATTGGAACGACACAAATTGTGCAGTACTACTGTACAAATTGGTCAAGATGTAATGGGAGGAGGAACACTTTGACGCATCCCAGGTGCGATGGCTTTACAGAGATACGCCGGAGTCATGTTTTGCACCTTGCGGTGCACGCTTTTGCTCTCTCTCTTCAGCCTGGTGGCTCACGACTACCAAACAACTGAAGTGAGGAACCCATACAGTTCTCAGTTCTAGCTATGACATAAATCATGTTCTGGTACAGGCTTATGTAGGGACGTGTCTGTGGGCCTTTCTTCAAATATAAATAAATTGCTGACCGGTTTTTTTCTTCTGTTCGGTTGTAGCTAGTGCAAGTGGTTTGGATGGCGAAGAAAAAGTAACCTCATGAAAGTTGGATCTTTTTTTTTTGGCATTACTAGAACACGCATCACTCGTTATTCATCTTTGTTACACGACGTTTTCGTTTTTTTAAAATCAAACATACAAAAAAGTCTCAATTTCGTGATTTGGTGGTGGTTCAGGATGTGTACTTGTTTATAATTTATATTTGTATTGTACTCTGTGATATGCTATTGGAAATGCTTAGTTGAGTCTGTAGAGAACAGTAATTTAGTGATTTGACTGCTAGAAAAATATTACATGCAGTTTGAGAAAGCCGATTTTTTTTTACAAACTAGGGAACAAAGTGGGTCGCGAAATATTTACTCAAATAAAAACACTTCGGTTTATGTGATCAGATAAGGTGTTGATCAAAAAGCGTTTTTGATTCCCGCTAACAGACAGTATAAACCTTTTATATTCGAGTAAGATAGAATATTGGTCGTCATACTGAGGTTACAATTGTGTTTCGTGTATACGCCCAATTTCGCCTCCATTATGAATTTGCTTCACGGCCAGCCTTTGTAAAGGCTTTGACATGTCGTGCTTCAAAATTTTTATTGAAGCAGACAGTTTTTTTTATTGTTATAAACCTGCTGAAAAGAAAAAAAATATATTCTATACTTCTTTTTTTTTTTTTTAGAAAACCACAAACTTGAAAGTTGTTCATGAAAAAAAGATTGCAAAAAGCCGTTGGTTTTTGCATGTTTTCTGAAGAAGAAATAGATTTTTTCGTGCGACAAACATTCCCCCGCATACAGGGTGCTTAAACATGGCCTGGCTTGGCGACTTACGAACAATGTGAATTATCGTTTACTTTGTTTCGATTGTCCACATAACAAAGCCTGCAGTTTCGTATGACAGCAACACTTGCACTGAGATAGGTCTCAAAAGTGCAATATCAATGCGATATTTGTAATCGGTTCCGGTTACTTGCTGCTAAACAAATGGAAGAGGACAACCACCACTTAAAATAATTTTAATATCGTCATCTTTCAAGATAAAACTAATGTTGTCAATCTGATGTTAACTCATTATTATCATTGCAAGACACATTTAATCATTGTTCCCTCATCTAAATGTAACTATCGGATTGGTTTAGATGTACCTACACACAAGTACTCCGTATACCGGAATGCTGCCTGCGTAAGTTAATTTTAAACCTTTTAAATGCACTCGACAGTAAACAATAAACAATTTGCCAAATTAATTTAGAAGATTATCGGTCGCCTGATAAAATTTGAGAGCCGTAGCGAGATTTTTACCCCTTGAGTTTATTTTCAAGCATCGAACCATATCCCAGATATGACACGCAAATTGACACTAGTAACAAACCTGTTCTAAGAACGGGGAATACGCATATTTTTTTAACCTTTACTAACAAATCAACTTAACAAAATGGATTCCTCTAGTTTCGGAGATCAATTTTCGTTGTGAATTTTGTAGTTCTTGAAAGTTTCACAATTATTCAAATAGAATAAAATAGCTGCTTCTTTCCTGGTGTTTTTCAACTGATTCCTGGATTTTTTTTCCAACTAGACGAATGTCCAACCTCCGTTGTCCAGGGGTCGCGTCACCTTTGGTTTCAAGGTAAGAGGTGGACGACATAAAATTGCAGACAAAATTTTTCGTTTCTCTTTCACATGGGAACGATTTTTTATTCGAAAAATTAAATTGTATTTGGCGATAAATGAAGCTTCATTTGAACGGTGACGCGACAAGCGCTTTTGCCGCTTACGGCTGACTCGAACGCTTTTTTAAGTGAGCTACGCTTGTGTTGCAGCATCGGCATTTTGTTCAATTTATATGAGACATAACACCGTTGCAAGAGACCGCAGACAATCTTCAATTCATGTTTGGATTTTCTTCAGATCATTCGTAGTAATTCAAGCAAATCTATTTGTTTAGAACCTGGAATGTATGACGAAAAACAAACTTTTCTCTTTCTGTTCCCTGCGTGAAGAAAGAAAATGGCGAAACTACATTTTTAATTTAGAAAAAAACATTGTTTGTATAAATGTGTCAATGAGTACACACGGACGTTTGTTTTTTAATGACGCCGCCAGGGGGCGTTGAACAACCTGGTTCGCGACGCCCGAATACAAGAAAAACCCCATACGTACTTTTAATGAGTGCAGCAATTTTGGTTTGTTGGTGAGAGATTAATAAGAAAATGGGCGCATGTTTTTTCTTTTCCACCTCCTCGATCCCATCAGTGATAATCGTCATTGCTCATCGCATGTTGAGGCGATGATGAGTTGATGACCAATCGCTTTGACGGTGGACGACCCGCACGAATATTCGTTACTTTTTCCGCTAAAAATAATTGCTCCGAGGGCACGAGTGTTGTTGACCACCAACTTTCCCACTCTCCCCTCCTCCCTTCCACCACCCATCTTCTTTTCCCCAATTTTAGGTTCGTGGGACTTACCGGTATTGGTTGGTGGAAAGAAAAAAAAGATTAAGGAATCGCTAATACCTCATCTGAGAATCTTTTGATATTTATATTTCGATGCAGAAGAAAGGCATGGTCGGAACGCAGGAGATGAGCTACCAACTCGAGGTGCATTGCACTCTAAATCAAGGCGGCTTTAATTTAGACGTTTCTTAAATGATATACGTTATCTCCCATTATAAGATATATATTTTGGACGAGAAAATCTTTTTCAAAGATGTTGAACCTCCTTAACAAACATTACTTTTTCAATTTGAAGGAAGCAGGGCGAGCGCTCTCGACGCTCATCAAACTCAATCTTCATTACGATTAAGATTTTTTCATAAGGCCGACCCGACTGTAGTTTTACCTGACTTCAGAATTTAGATCAACCAATATCATAACTATCTCGTACATGCTGTCCAGTTTTTAAGTGTCAACGATAACTGATCGATCTTAAGAGTATGAGCCCATATCTGTTGTTGGAGCTGCCCACAGGCAAGTTCAATGTATTTCAGAGGCAATTACTGTTGTCATCATCAGGTCAAACACTCGTATACGCTCGTTTATTTATCTGTAACGGTTATATTTCCATGTCCGACCACCGATCGGCCGCTTCTTTATAGATTCCCATGTGTATGTGTGTGTCCAATTTATAATTGGGTTTGTGCGGTGAGGATGTGTAAATATACACGAGCTTGTATTCTTTATCCTGCGGTGGCGGCGGAGGAAGTTTGCCACCTTTATTACCCACTCTTATTTTTGATCCCCCTTCAAAAATCGGCCCAAAAATTGTAATCCTGCGTACATGTGATTAACCTCTTGAGAGCTACGCCCAAACTCTCTTCACTTCTTTGCTTTTCCAGAAAATGGTGGATTCCGAACACGACATTGTCAAGTTCGAAAGTAGACGTTACGTTATTCATAAAAATTTGAGAGACATTTGACATGTCAGTGTCGAAAACTAACAAGTAACGAGCTGCCAAACTGCAGCAATCGCCCGACATCACATTTGCGAGCTCGAGTCTCATGAGTATATACACCTGTACGTGCATTGTTTATTACCGTGACTGTGATTATGGGATAATTTGATTCAAATTAGGTATCGGTTAAACCGGTTCATTGGATGACCACCATCTTAACCTTTTGTAACCTCCATTCCTTCAAGTCATATTTAAGATGTAGAAATTTTAAAGAGGAAAAAATTGCTGTCTACTTATACGAGCGAAGGAGAGAGAGAGCTGCAAGCTATTGTATCACAAACCTTTTATTAATAAGTTGAAGAAACAGCTGTATTAGTCTCCATAAAATAATAAGGTTCACCTTAATTGATAAAAATCAAGAGTATAAGAGCACGAACAAAATAAGCACACGAGATGCACATGAAGTTAATCGCCGAACCGGAACGATGTAGATGAACGAGATTGCACAAGATTGCAAAATGATAAATTCACATTAGTGTTAAAAACATGAAAATGGCATTCCTTGCTACATTTCGCCTATTGCAGCGACAAAATAACAATTTTCTTTTTACTATATTACTATATATTCATAAGCTGAGGATCAATTCAACGATAGTTTGTCGCCAAGGTTTATAAAATAATTTATATACCTTTTTACAAACCTTGGTTTGTCGCCGCGACCACAACTGACCATTTCTTTCAAGGAGTGCAATTTTCACCAAATGTGTGGACGTCTTTTAAATATTTCGTAAGCAATTTCGTTCATCTACGTCGTTCCGGTTCGGCGAATATCTAAGTGTATCTCATGTGTTTATTCTTTCTCGTAAAACTCGAAATCTTTTATTGAAATTTAAAATGACTATTTGGAAAAGCGATACACACATAATGTTGCCGACCTTAAATTTTGATAAGTCCAGAAATCAGGTACTGCAAAATCGCGGTGCTTTTTTAATCAACAGATGGCGCTTCTCAAGAAGGCGCGATTAGCTTTTAAAATACAAATAATACGTTAATTCGAGATATACTCGTACTTGTATCATGATTATCCGGATACTAATGTTCGGCCAAATTTCTATTCTGCTTCCTCAAAGTCGGCCTAACCGTACGGGGGTAAAACTGTATGAAGTTGCGGTCACGCTTATTTGGACCCAAGTGCACTGAGCGCAAGACATATACCCAAAAACACGAAGCAAAAAAATAAAGAGAGGGAGAGAATAAGAAGAAAATAAGCGCTTCTCACGGAAACTCGCGCTTTTGTGTTCCGAGATTGAAAAGTTTGTTGGCATTTTAATATATTGTTCTTCACGTAGATTAGCCGTTATGTATATTGTTGCGTTGGGCCATACCTCCATTCGCCTACCTTTCCCCCTCCCCCTTCTTATACGTACCTGCCACCCATGGCCAGTCTTAACCCCCCCCCTTGCCCACCACCCATTTGCCTGCAGGTGGCCATCACATACGGGGTCTCCCCGTTTCCTGTGTCTTATGCCGGAACCGAGTGCAGCCCCCATTATTTTGTTCCGCTAGACGAGTATGAGCAATTCCCGTTGTTGTTGGCTCACGGCCTGACCAATTAAAATGGTGGCGAGGAGTAATGTAGACAAAGATTCCTAAAAATGCAGTTGAATTTCGTTTTATAGATGAAAAGGAAAGGATGGCCGAACGCATTTACTTCGGCTTAAATACACTGTTTAATTTTATGCATATGTACTCTGTACATGTAACTTATGATACAGTCTCCTTTCACACATTTTAATCATTTACTTTAATCATTTACGATAATTAAGAAAAATTGTAATTATTTTTCGGTCGTCTCAGCAGCGTTTTGTCATGTTGATGGTAAATGCGTTCCTTAAATTGTTGTCCGCGGTTAATGGGTGGTTGGCCCCAGACCGTTCCATGTTCCACTCGCGTGACGACACACCTGCAGGCGGAAGTGCTGTCGACTGCACACGCTTACGCCACCTGGTGTTTTCTCTATCCCGACCGTTGACTGCGGTCTGCGGGCTCAGCTCACTCTGCATAGATTATGGCTAAACGTTGGTGACGTCACAATGACCAAAAACGTCACCAGCTTTGGTACTGTCCTTTTGCATCGACGATAGACCAGTAATGACGGGGAAGAAAAAGTTAATGTCTCGTTGCTGCGCTCATATACTTGAGGACATCCTTGTAATTTTGAGCTTTTAATGTGTTTGTATGTGCACCACAGTCAGATGTCGGATGCGTACAGTTTGGTCTCTTGTTTCCGGCGCGGCACGGGGTTGCCATTTTTAACAAGCAATTAACTTAGCGATTGGAGACGACGTTTACAAAATTGAAACTCTGAAAATACAACATTTCCTAATAGAACTGTTACAATACACCAATAGCCCACTACACGTACCTACCTTATATCTTAGTATCTTATAATTCATTTTTGTTACAATACATTTTATTAATCCAGACGTTTTGGTTGAAATATAGGTACTATCGTTAGTTGTTTTTAATTGTGTTTGTTCGAATTGAGGTTGGTAAATGTGTAGCCATTTTTCGTAATATGCGACTAATTCAGTGAGACTGATTCCACTGCATTAAACTTTAGAGATTCCCAAGAGGCATCGTGTAAGGATAATTGCAGGTTAATTACGAGATGCCGTTCTCACACAGACGCCTAATCTCCAGCAAAATACGTTTTTCCTGCACCTCCAATTTGTGACTATTTATAATTAGCGATGTTCCGTGTTTATTCAGAATGAGTCAGCGTATGATCGTTATCACATTGGATTTTTCCATGTATACCGGATTTCCTCATCAACAGGTTTTTGGTGCTTTCTCAGTTTCTCTGAATGCAGGAAATCGCTGGTTAAAACTGTCGAGATCTATAGTTTGCTAGGTTCATTATTTGGAGCAGTCATTGGGTCAATCCAAATTTTTCTTTGACTTAGAAAATCGCTCCAACTCATTTTAATTCAATTCGAACAACATATAAGCTTGTTTTAACCTCCTTAACAAACATAATTTTTTTTAAATGCGAAACTTGAGGCAGGAGTTTCGCACTTTCACGTCCCCTGGTGGCAGACGATTCGGGTGATTGTCCGACTCAAATCGATGTTCCCTCCTTTATTGATTTCCCCACCTATTCAATTGAACAGCTGATTATTGAGTCACCACTTCGAATTCTTCAAACTGCGGATGGGAAGTAGGTTTATTGCTGAAAACTCTCTCATGGCTAGAGCTATTGTAGCCTTTCAGCGTTTTCTTGATATTCAATCTTTTATGATAACTTGATAAATCCGCACAGGTGACAAAAGGGCTATATTTTTCTAAGGACGACTTAATATTGATAGTATCTCAATATACGATATCATCTTAGCACAAAAGTGGAAGAAATGATTTCTTTAACGTTCAGTGAGGTTGATGCGAAATTTTCTTTTATATCAGATAGAAATATCGCATGCAAATTGCCAATAAATTCGTCTTATCCCGCCTACACACTCATAAAAGGCACAGGTACAGAAATATTTTATGCATTTTTTATTGTTTTTCTCTTTTTTTCATTTCACACATGCACCGTTCGGAACGCCTCTCAACAATTGAATGATTGCTGGGAATTTTCTTCTTGGTTTCGTTCTTTCTTCATCGTTTCAATGGAAAACGGTTTCAATTGTGCATTGAAAGGCAAGGCGGGGCCACACATTAGCCTATATATATTTACATTATCTGGTTCTCTTTCGCTACTATTACTATTATTTTTATTGATTTTTCCCCCCGAAGGTTTTGCAACATTTCTGTGTCGTTTCTTTAAGAAGAAAAATAGTTTACGGCCCCGATTGTACTGTATCAGAAAAAACCGTTCGACGAAACCGCTGATCATAAATCATAAATTTCCTAAATCAAACTTCAATGAAACAGTCATGGGGTGCGTCTTGAAAATGCTTAAATGTTTCATTGGTTGGTGAACGGTGGGCATTGACCCCGGGAGACGTGCCTGGCGGTCACCTGGGATCGCAGCTGCTGGTCTTTCAGAAACTTATTTTTTTCGCCCTGTATCTATTAACATGCCGAGATGAAAGCGATTAACATGCGGGAGGTGGAATCCGACAACGCAACGCATTTCGATAATTTTAACAGCGAAATAGTGCTCAAAGTACGAGCTCCGTACTTATTTTCACTGTGGTTGGTGAATGTCTGTCCCCTTGATGTTGCGGTTTAGCTCAGTGGGGAGAAAAGGGGTTGTTGCCGGACTCGCTCCCCGACACGATGTGACCCCCCGAGACGTCCTCAGTTCTGTAATTAAGGTGTTTTGCATGCACTCAACACTTTCTCAAATGTACTTTCGTGAACTCTCCTTTCTTCGTGTATCTCGTTTTGTTACTAGACTGCTTTGTGATAGTCTTATCGCATTCTGTTCAATGTTTGTTCAACTTTGCTTTCATTTTAATCCTGCGGCACATGAAAATACAGAGTAACATCACTGAAACGAATATTTTTTTAAAAACAAATCTCCCTTTTTTGAGTTCGATTTTTTTTTTTTGGTAAATGGGAGAGATTTTCGACCAGACTCGAAAGAGTGTGTTACTGTGTCAAATACGCAACGAGAGGTAGCGAGAATCGGGGTTGACCTCGAATAGTCAAATAAAAAAATTCATGAAAATCATGAAGAAATGAAATATCAAATAAGGAAAGTATTTCGAAAGAGATAGTTTTCCAATTTCTTAAATTTGGCAACGGCGATAAAACATAAAAAAAGGATTTTGCACGCACTAATTCTTATTACTGTTTTCGAATGAAATTATTCCTACTTTTAAAAAGCACAAACAATTTTATATAAAATGTTTGAAGGTGAAATAAGCAGCAAAGATCTTTGCCAATCTCGTTCCGTATTTTCTTTTTTTTTAAAACGACCTCTGCTCGCGACAAATCCAAAATTGCCACCCTGGGCAGTGGTCACTTGGAAGCGCCACCAGCGGAATTAGGAAAATAAGTCTCGTATTGGGTAATATTTGAACTTAGATTTTCTTTGTGTGCCATCTACAAATTTCTTTCGTTTAACTCTTTGAGTGATTCGACGATAGTCAGCTTTATAGCCGCGAGCGGATAAAATGCCCACAAGGATGCAATTGGAGCAGAAATGTCTTAATTTCATCTCATCGACCCATCTCGTTACACACCGTGAAATTCCAAATTGAATTAAACGTGGAATCACAGACGCGAGAATGCACAAACAACGACGTGCATACAAAAATACCAGTTTCCAAAAATATCCATCAACAACCTGAAAAATACCTTTACGGGATGTCGGAGCGACAAATGGCGATAATGATACTGTTTTCGTAGCATCATCGTCGCGCGCGCGTTCCTCGTAATAAATGAAAATTCAATTTGGACCAATTACGCGTGTTGTTATTGTTTTTAACTATTATTATTTCCCCCAGCCGCACATGAGCTCCAAATATTCGTAATGGCCGACAACGAGTTTAAGACGTTCTTCGATGCGTGCTTAATGCTCCGACTTTTATCTCACCTTCGTTATGTTTGTGACGTTGCACCACCTTTAATGGCACATTGCAAAAACGGTCGAAACTTATTCAATGGCGTCACTACACAATAGCTTTCTGTATAAATGTGTCGCGCAAGATCAAAGTTAGCGGATATCATATAAAACCGATATCCTGTATTATTTCTATAACGCGCGTTGTTAATCTCACCCGAATTAGAATGCAGTTACAAAATAATTTACAAGGAATCAATGTGGTTCTGTTTCCAGTTTGTACATTTTGGACGAATTGACCTATGTAGAAATAAATATTGGTTTCTTCAAAAACTATGTAGCCAGAAACCACGACCTTGATTGGAAGGGAAGTCCAAAATGTGCAACAATGGTTTCAATTTTACGCCTGAGATTAATTTTTTTAAAGGAATAACCATTGTTTGACAAAAACGTTCCAATAATCAGGGTGAGGTCACAAAAGGCCAAGTTTTGAAATCGTCTAAAAAATCGAATTTCATCTACGCAACATCTTAAAAAAATAGAATATGTTTGTATATTTCGCAAAAATAGATTATGTTTGTAGGTTTGCCAATCAATATTAACCCGACTCGATCAACCCGAATAATGCAGGGTGTTATTTTTTTTCTCGCTGCCTTTTCAGGCAAGAAGACAATGGAGAAAACCGTGCACCGATCTCGGATGCAATTTGATAGTGTCGACTTTGAATGGGACCCTGACAATACCCCCGCACGCTTACAGGCAGACCCCCCCCCCTAGATACCAAACTACTTTTAGGCACAGACAAATAAAAAAAGGAACATTTTATTGTTTCGTGCTCGCAGCTGCGAAGCGAGTCGAATTTACTCTTTCATGACAACACGCGTGGCTATTCAGAATCTGGCGAAAAAGGTCGAAAAAGAATCCTTTATTTTTTCGCCTCCTCGTCTTTCGCTATTCACAATTGATGTGTATCGCTAAAAACCGTGCAAAAATCATCAACGTATAACGCGAGCGCGCTGCTGTTTCTGGCGTTTGCTTACATGGTCTTGTCTTTTTGGGGGCATTTCTGTAATTTTCGACGTGCGTTCATGCTAACATGACTAATAGTCGTGTGGACATAGCGTTGCATTACCGAATTAGGCCAAATTAAAGGCTGTCATGGGCTCATGGTTGTACCCTTTCTTGTTTTGGGCCTACACCCTCCTGACACCTTTCGACTGTAAGCTTACTCTCACAACGCGCCATTGGCAACAATCACCTCGACCTAAACGCTTGCCACGTAATGTTCCAATGATTCCAGGACTTGTAAGAGTTAACGGTGATCTGTGAAGATCAGACTGTCTCCTGACTCAGGTGTTGAAAACTCATCTCCTATTTTTGCGTGTCAAACAACAAACTGTCATGGCCACAATTTAGACGTGAACACAACAACATCTACGAGTACTTAAGTCTCGTACGAGCACGTATCCAAGCTTAGAAAACTTCGTTGAATTTGGATTTGTCGTCTTTTTTCTTAAATTGTAGACATCACCGTTTGCTGTGTTCAAAAGACGCGTCCAGAAACTGACGACTTCCTATCCGTAGAGCAACACGAACTGCGCTACACCTTCCGTCGCTTGACTTGCAGTAACTAAGAAAAAAATTCATGCGATGTAAATGCAAGGTTGTCGTATAATCAAATTTATTGGAAGAAACCTTCTATAACAACTTTGTACATGGAGTGTTGTTTTGGAACACCGGCGTGAGGTGTAGATCCTCGGCCGATATAGAAGGGGTGTGAAGTACCTTGGGTGCATTATACGCGTATCACTAGTTTATTGTGAACTTTGTGCATATGTATGTATTCAGGTACATTCATTGTACATCAACGGCTGTAGTTGTACTTTGTTTTATTACTAACACAAGTAATTACGCCCGTCTCGAGGGCATACATCAAACGAGTATGGTGTTTTTGGTCAATGAAATGTTCAACTTAATTTTATCTATATAAATAACTCCTTAAATTTTTCTCCAATTAAAACATTTATTTACATCATTTAATCAATTAACACTTCACTATAAATACCATGTTGCTGGTAAATATTTTGTTTTGTGTTGCCTAAAATGTGGCCCCCTCAACATTTGTTTTTGGTGGTCAACGCCGTGAAGGAAATTGTCGTGAACACTGCAGTGTTACAACGTTACTCACGCACAAAACAGAGTTTTAAAAGTTAATAGAAAATCCTTTCGCAGCAACGACAGGAAATATGGCAACATTTCCCACTCTAGAATGTGAGTGAACAGACATTTAAAATATTTAAAAATGGTTTCGCACATGGATCACCATATTGAAAGATTACACGATAAACGTAAACGATAAATTAATAATATTTTAATATAATTTAAAATAATAGTTTAGACCGGGTTATTCTTAACCCAAGTGAAGCTGGGTAACCACCTAGTTATTACTATAGTTTTGAGATGGGCGCAGTATTTAATTTTTTCCTTTCCGTGCTCTCGTGCTCGCCGATTTTGGTTCAATGTCTAAACGCCACCTGTTGATGACGTCACACCGTATGTTCCGCGTACAAATTTGGCTTGCGTTGCAATCATTTTGCACGTCCAACAGAAGTGCAAATTATTATATAGGATTGCAAATATTGAAATTTTTTTAGCTGCTCAGTAACCTTTCGAGACTATTTGCGCGAGTTGATGATTACAGTCTGTTGGATTAATATAAACCTATGGGGACTTTGCGAAATACTAGTTTGCAGTTCTGAGAGTATGACCGCAAGGACTGCAACTCTGTGCCTATGGGCATAAGAAATTGTAGCCAACGCAGCCACCAGCGAAAGCATGCACTGAGTGTACTTCGATGCTCCGCATTAAAGATGGGCGCGTTTCATCTTTGAGTGTATCGCAGTTCCTTTATTTAAGTTCGCGATCACATAGCCGTCGCGGAGTGGTTACGTGATACTAAGGACATCGCCGAGTAGGCGTATTACATTTTAGGAATTATCCTTTTTGGTACAAGAGGAAAATCCGCATCCCTTGATGAAGCTGGCAAAAAATATGTGTCGAACGTGACGGACTTAAATGTCCGCTGCCGGATTTGTGACAATGACCTCTTTTTCGACGAAATTCGAGTCGAATCGCGGAGGCTGTAATAAAAATGAATTGTCCAAATTGGCCTATGTCGTTCACAGATTTGGAGTTTACACGGAGGCTCGTACACAGGCATGCACATTTAGGCTACCGGCAGTTAGTCGCTGTTGTCCACCGTTACCCTACAATACGTTTTAAAGACAATGGAAGGTAATTTATAGGTGCAGCAGCAAAAAGATAAATTTCTCCTTAAACTCTTTGTCGTGAGCAATGTGGCCGTTGTTGAAGGGTGTAATTGGTCCCACTCCCGACTAATATTTTTCTTATTGAGCAGATCCTCTTTGGCCACCTCAATGCGTCATTTTTCTTAAAGTTACAATATATGCTGCAAATTGAAATTGGAATTGATACACCAATTGGAAGAATCATGTAAGAATCGTTATCGAATTAGTTTTTCTCGTAAATAAGAGTAAATGATTGCCCCTAAAATATAGGAAAATTGAATGAGACAATTACGGTGTAATCCACTAATCGTGGAGCGCAGATGTCATATCATTGATCAATGATCTACGAGAACTAACAAACTGATTCTCTGCATCTCCACCAGAGGGCATCAATAACTAGAGAATAACTACACGGAGTTACCTATACGTAGTTCTGTGTATTATAATTTTTAATAGGGGTGCTCCATAATTTAAAAAAATTAGGTTTCATGAGGTCATGTGACCGCCCCTCCGCGTTTCCCAGCAGTTACGAAACTCAAACACACTCTGAAGACTCAATTATCGCGTTTAATGAAAATCGGTCTTGCGTGCGTTGAACGATTAGGGAATAAAAGTCAAAGGCAATCTCTAAACGGTGGCCACGGTGAACTCGTGGGGTGAAACGTTTTTCTTCTTTTCTTCCCGATCAAAAAACATCCTTTCACTAAAGTGACCAAGATTTACACCCCCCCCCCCCTCCTATACATGCGTGATTGTCAGTGCGTGGCCTAATTAGGTTTGGACTACAATAACTGAGCTACCGGTGCTTGGATGCGTTCACTGCATGTGGTGGTGATGACCAAAGCGCTATTCAATCGGATGAAAAATAATTAAATCCTTTTTTTTGTGTGTAAAGAATGCGATAACAAAAAGAAGAAATTCGTGACTATACCAGGAGTCGTACCACTTTTTTCTCCTTACGCATGTTTTACCTGTAGAGTTATTTTTTTATCAACAGACGCGATACTTTCTCAAGCCGATGAACTAAAATCAAGAAACTGTCTGTCTGCAAACGGGATCATGGATCTATATTGGATCTCGGGAAAACTGTTTCTTGTTGTTTTCGTATGTGTGTTTCGAATAGTCGACGTCTACCGTCATTCAACCATTAACGTGAATTTACGTCCACATTGTTCCCACCATGCCTGACTTCATCATATGCGCTGACGGGTGGAATAGGCCAATGTTTTTATATGGGCCGAAAAAATGTATATAGGTATATGGGTCGAACAAATAAGCACCATATAATTTATGCAAGACTGTGTAGTTTCAAGTACGGCACATGTACATGCACAATTGGAGATGAAATTGCTTGGTGGCAGGTGAGGAGGGGGTAAATTCTTCTAAGACCTGCGCCAAAATGGAGCGTTCCTGACATGTTGTTGTGGTTTATGAGAATATTGAGCTTTGATAGTGGAGGTTACTTAGGTCGCCCTGCTGTCCTCACAAGCGAAGCTGCCCCTATGCGGCATCAAACACTGCATGCAGCAGACAAATGCCATGCTGGGTATTGATTTATTTGATCAGATTCGTTGTCATGGAGTGTCTCAGGTCTTAGGAGGGTCTGCGGACTATTTGGCTGTCGTCGCGAAGCAGTCTGATAAGCAAACCCCCTGCTGACGTGAGTTATCAAATACATTGTGCTGTGTTTTCGAGTACATTATACATGGCATACGTTGGGTTCTATGAATATAAATTTGCACTCAAGATAGACAAGTACACTTTCTGACTTACTGATAAAGATATGATGTCGCCTGGTGATGATTCATCGATCTAGAATGCAGTGGCACCTGGCCAAACAGATGATGAATTCAACTTTTTCCGAGAAATAGTTTCAAATCTGAAATGACATCACGCCGTTTTTTCAAGTAACGTGCCTTGTCAATGGCAATTAAATTGTTACTAATACGCAAACAATCAGTGCTCCATTTAAAATTAATTTTTCATTTAATTTTTTTCATGCTGTGCAATTTATGCCAGCAAGTGGCCCTTGATAGCTCTTGTTCCAGATTAACAATGATATATTGGGAAGGTTAAGCGTAAGCATTAACTACTGTATTTTATCAGCGTATATACAGGCGTTTGTGTGTTTCGCAATTAGCATTTGGCTTTGTCCGAGTAAAAACCCGGAGAACGAATTAACTGCGCCTGTTATCTTCACGGCCGGTTATGCAGCATGACTGTCCGTCTAATTATTGTAGTCCGAATACGATCTTTAAAAAAAATGACGTCGTAACCACGTTTCATTGCGCATAACGTCGACCTCGCAAACGCTGTCACATTGAGTGGCATTGAAAGAGTGACTCAAGTTCCGCGAGGTGATTAAAAAATATGGTTCTGAATATTGGTTTGTTGAACGAAATATACGAAACAGTTTTTGGAAAATAGAAAAATATTGTTGTTTTTGAATTAATGATGGAAAAACATTTTTTAAAAAAATGCATGCCTTCTGGTGACCATTTTCGACACCAGTTTCTATTTTCCTTAATTTGTATACCTCTTATAAATTCGAAACATACAGTAGATTATATTTCATTATCGTCCAGGATATTGGCGCAAGCAATCTTCAAACATGTGTAAAATAGTACAAGCAACACTTTGTTTTTCTACCGTTTTAATAGTTTTTACTTATCGTTATCGCCAATCTGGGTATCAAAATTAGTCCTAATCTTTTCTTTACTAATCTCATTCACAACAAAGAAAACCTAATGACCTAAAGGAATTTAGAAAAAGGGGGAAGCTGGCAAAGCTGACGAGCAAATAAAATTGTGTTATCGCAGATTACAGCAGGTAAGGGTTCTCTGCACAAAGAACCCTTGAATAGTATGTACCTGTACATGTACAAGTACATGGACAATTGCTTCACTGCGTTTCGGTAGCACAATTGCTCTGAGGAATTCTTATGTATCGATACGCTATCCGTAGATCCTGCTCCATTATTTTAATTGCAAATCGGAGACTCAAGCAGCCATTAAAAGTTTAGCTTGAAGGTTGCCGCTGTCTTGACTCGTCGTCATGCAATTTGGAAGCCATTTCTTTTTTCGTAACAGGAAATTAAACCACACATAGCCGCCCAAACCAAACAGAAAATTGCGAACCACTTCAAACAGGAGTCTTTAAATGAAACAAATGAAATTGTTCGCTTCCCAGCTACTGTGTGTGCGTGTATCAAGTCTGCAGGTGGCATAACGAAATTACACAAATACAATTGCAGACCTGAATCGTCGATTTGCTAGACGAGTGACATACCTCACAATTTGACAATTTTGAGATATTCACAAAAATACTATATTAGTAACCTACTTTTATCTAAAAGAGTTACTGGAAAGAGTTTCTTAAGTTACTGGAATTATGGATACTGAACAAATCCAGCAATGTGAATCATAGTGTTTAGCGCGCAGCCGTAAGCTAGATGAGTGTTCGCAAACTCTCATCATGTAAGATTACACGCATTCAGCTAAATTGTGAAGGACAAAACCGTTTCTTTAATATCGCGAAAGATATTGCAGTTGCAGGAGCCTACATGCACCTGTATATAGAGTTTGGACAAAAAGAAATAATATGTCTTGTTTATTTTCTCCAATGAGTGTATAATCAGTTTTCGGTCAACTAACATAGTTGGAAACCGGATTTAGAGGAGTTTCACTTTTTCCTTTTTATGGACTTTGTTATTGACAATGCCATTCAAAATTCAGTATCGTTATTTACAAAACTAAGAAATCACAAACGTGACATGTAAAAAAAAATTCGTAAGAATCCAATTCCCAGTAATTCAATTCCCAATTAATAGTGAAATGTGAAATTGAAAAAAGGTTTAATTTGAAATAACAAATGATTGTTATTAGATAATGTACGTGTACTAACATTAAAGAATTTGTAAGAAAAAAAAAAAAATTCTGTATTTTCTAATGAATAAAATTCAAAGAATTCTATTTAATCTATCTTCCAAAGTGTAGTAATCTTCCAAAGTACATTTAAAATTTATGCAAATACTGAACAGCTTGCAGAATATTCTTTTTCAACATACTCTGTCAAAATGTGGCTGCCAAATGTGGGTTATTTCTTCTACACCTACCACACGAAAATACACCAACAGGTAAATAAAGTGATGATCCTATAGTGCTCATTTGCGGCGACTATTTTCAATTCATTACGTCAGTTCCGGTAAAAATAATGCGGACCTTATGTTCAACTATTTAAAAAGAAAAAAACCGTATTGTAAGAAATAGATTGTCTCTTCTATTTCTATATTGTGTATTTTTAACACCATGAAATCCCGCTCGTGATGATCATCGGGAATGTGCAAGCTGTTTTTTTTTTTGTTGAGATTTGTAATTCGCATATTATAGTAATATGTATCGGAAGTCGTGGACGATTATTGGGGAGGGCGCGGATCGAATTTGTAACTCTCTTTACTCTCTGCTTCCATGGGCAGTAAGTACACTTACCTGCATGCATCCTTGGCGAAGAGGGACCTTGGACTCTGCGAAAATGTAAAACCAGAACACAATACCACTACCAAATTGAGTTTCTAGTGTGAACGCGGCGGAGTTTAGCGATATAACCGCGCGTGTAATATGTTGCGAATGTATGTATTTCGAGTACACAATAGGGGCAGGAACTTGGTTTACAAGGCCGGAGGAGATGAAGGAGGAGGGGGTTGACTGAGAGGTTACTTCTTGGTGAGAGGAGGAGGGGTGTTAAAAACGAAATTGGCAAAATGGTCTTCTCAAGGGTGGTTGTGGTGCGAGAATAAGGAAGATGGAGTTTGCCTTGGAATGGAAAATTGGCAAAGTGTGTATATATTGTAATATTATTGTTTTGTTGGTGTACTGTTATCCTTCTGGTTATTTCATTGTTTTATTTTTATTCGCTCGACTTGGAATGACCACATTAGATTACTACGCCCGTGATAGAGGGTTCAATTCCTGGTCGAGACTCAGGATCAGTGCAGTGCCTAAGCGATATCTGGTACACGTTAGAGACCTTGGTCTAAAGCAAGGCGAGCGAGGCAAAATTAGGGTGGTTTCTTGAGTGGAAACGCTGGTGGACCTCCTTAACAATAGCACTAGATAAAGCGTCGCGAATATAGCGTTGCGAATATTGATTATAAATTGATTGTTCCTTAAATGTGCCCAGGACAACGTTGGTGTAGATTCACGGAGTCGCTGTCTGAATTTATTACGACTAAATTTAGCGGAACAACAACAAAAATTTGCAAGATAAATAATTATGAGCCTAAAAAGCATCGTATTATTCTGTCCCAAATTCGAGGTATTCGAGGTATGCTAGGATTACGTTGGTGTTACGCAAAAATAAAACTAGAATTTTAATTCGTGGGACGAGTGAAGCACATTAGAATACATTAGAATCTGGCACTTTGGGAGCGATGGGAGGCGGCGGGGAGACCCCAGGTCTGTCGAGTGGCGTTCCGGCCCAGCCCCTTCCAAGATCGCACTCCGCCCCGTGGTCGAGCGAGGACACAAGTAATTGTAGTAAGTGTAGTTGGTGTAGCAAAACTATCAGGTATACGGGTAGCTGGACCTGATAGAACGCTGATCTTTAACCAAACGGAAAACGGAAACGCCAATGCGTCATCCGAAATTATAAGCTTCGGCTCAATTTTAGTCAATTATATATTTGTATGTATTGCGCTGTATTGGGACAATTCCCTATACATATAGTAGTGTATATTTATGATAATATGCGTCCCCCTTGGGAAAGGTTTTAGGGAGCCGTACGTCTTACGTATACGCGGCATTTCTCACGACTTTAAATGATTGTCTCACAATGCAACAAGGGTAGCACTTCAGTCGCGTTCGTGATGAGCAAGCCTTACGAGGTTTTCCCACAAGTGTTTGGGAGTCATCTACTTTTTCAATTAAATAATATACAGTGGTGTTCGATCAATCACACTCGTGGCCGGATATCAAATATACCGGTATATAAATTAATATTTATATACCGGTATATTTTAAAAATCGTCATTCGTATTTATTGAACTCGTCGTGTAGATTTAGTGGGACATTTTGTCCCCAGTGTAAATCGTTTCGTTTAGTCAGTGTTCTTAGTCACTTTCTCATTTGTGTGGCGTGGTTTGGACATAAATTTATTCTGTACACATGTCGAGTCCAAGTGCCGTTACATGCCATAACCTTTTCTGTTTTCTCCCACGACAACTTCATTTGACCGTGGTCCACATACATGTATAATAAACTTGCATTCGTCTCAAATGCCATATACCAGATTTGTTTGCGCATACACGCGCCCGCCTGTTTCTAAAATTGTAAATGTATATAGCCCTGTTTCAAATTGCTTCTACTGAAGGCTGGTGTCTACGTGTGCAGAAGTACTCTAGGGGTTTAATACTGCCTACTTGAATTCAGGTAGAACTACAAGTTAACAGCCCGTCAATGTTTACTAGCAACTGCCTGCCTAACCCACGCGCTATTGGTAATTATTTGACATTCACATAGGATATCCTTTTTGCTGTGTGAAACTTGAACCGAATTGACGATGTAGATCCCGTTTCTATAGTCGACAAACTATATAGCGAATATGTCTCTATCAATAGTAGTTAAACCCCTATCAAATGATATGCCCCTCACATAGTGCCTAAGCACCACGAGGGGTACATAAAATCCTGTAGTGCAGTGACTGACTGCAGTGAAAGGATAAATCTAATATTATAAAACAGGACCTCAACATTTCCTGTTCGGAGACCAACTACCGAACGGCTTAAAGAAATTAAATAAAATGTTACCTCCTGATAGTACATCACCATAGTTCGTT
Source organism: Mycogona germanica (assembly GCA_034698785.1). Lineage (NCBI taxonomy): Eukaryota > Metazoa > Arthropoda > Diplopoda > Chordeumatida > Chordeumatidae > Mycogona > Mycogona germanica. The sequence goes on from JAQGBY010001087.1 coordinate 28,238, forward strand.
AGCGTCCTATTTTCAGATCTCGATTTTAAATATTTAAATAATCTAGATACTATTGCTATAGTTTATATAGTATCACTTTTGACCGGGACATTACTTCTGTGAGTCGTCAAAACGCAAGTTGTCCCCAATCTAATGAGGAAAAATACGTAGTTATGTTAAAAATAATAAAAGGGGGCTCTCTCATCGAACTCGATCGCCATTCAGTGAGCTTTTCTGAAAGTTGCTATCTTGAATGTCTACTGCCATTTCCTGCATAAGGAATCTCCTGCCAAAACTGCATTAGCTTAGCCGCCAAACTCAATCCTCTAGTTTTCCCGATAATTAACGTTAAGTTTACATAGGGGGTTTTAATGTCGCCAACTTGATATTGGCTCTTTACCAACAGGAGTCTCCGACTACGGGTTTTGGCTGGGGTGGGGTAATTTATTGGCCAATTGGGGATAGTCTTTACCATCTCCGCCCGTAATTGTCCCACTGACATAACAGATCTACATCTGAAATCACCGTGGCACCAGTTTAAGAAATGCAAATCGTCGGCGGGAAGTTCTTTAAAAAAACCAACAATATCGTCTAGGCATGTCTACTTAAATAAACACGCTCGTAAATTTCTTATCAGGTGATACCCACTGACAAGGCAATTGTCTGATAAATACGGAATACATTTAGTGTGTTGACAATTAAATCACACGTTTACATACGTGTGTGTACATGCACAGAGAAAGACAGGAAGGAGTTTATTGCCCCAGCCAACGCCAGAGATATATCACGCATTGTCACACGGAAGATATCAAGATACATATTTATCGAGAATTAACTTGTGCAGGAAGTTAGGCGTAATTCACAATGGCCGCCACAATTAATTTGTAAATATGTGCCAGACAAAAATTTAATTGCTAATGTGATCTCGGGAATAAGAGCAACGTGGATGTAAAAATGGCAAAGCGAACGAAGTTCGTATAATTACGGGTGATTTAATCTGCCTTAATTAAGCGTGAGACTTTGATAATTATCTTAAATCACGCTTTATTTTCCGATTCCATTATCATGGTCCTCCTGAGAGTTTAAACGATGCCTGTTTTGGAATATCAATCCTTTATACTCCTGATCCTTCGTTTAATCTCAGTTTAATGCGGGCAGAAATCCAAATATATTAACCATTTTATTTTGTATTGTAGAAAAACAAGGCTTCGAATAACAGCTAAGACCATTCACGAAGTCATGGCGCAAAATTGGCCGCCAATTTTATTCCACGAACAATGTGACAACACACCCTTGATATATAAAAGTAACGATTCTTTCGCCAACACACGGTATGAAAAAAAAACACCCCAGCACCATTTCTTTAGACATTGTAGTTCGTTTACGGAAAATGAAGTTTTAACTCCGGCGTAATTGCCTGATACCAATTGTCGAGCACTTTCTCTTTTTAAGTCATGCTCAATCGACCGACAATACAAAGTCATGCGTGCGATCAGTGCCCCGTACACATCAACCAGTATACAGGTACACATGTTGCACAAAACATTGTACAACTCTCTCCATTCGAACTTTAGACAATCACTATACCAATCATGAACATTGTCACCGATATTTGCGCAAAAACATGGAATCGCGAAATTCTGAAATTTGTGCCGGTGTTTTTTCCAACCAGCTAACAATAATTTGATGAGATGAATTTGCGCAATTGGCTTGCTGATGTACCGGCCACTTTACCACTTAACCATGCATTTGCAACCGAAATTGTAGTTTAGGATGGCGATAAAAAGTCTCGGTGATTTGCCGACCATTCAAGAAAGAAATTTTGAGTGCAAGAAAGAAAAAAATCCAACCGGCAGAGAACTTAGGGAACCATGTCATGACGGCCGATAGGCGTTCAATTTTTCCGGATAGTGTAATCGACTATGTTTTTTGTACGTGTAATTTCAAATGTTATCAAAATCGAAATTCCTAAAAGGTTGAAAGATCGACTGTAATGGAGTAGGAGGAAGACACGTCTTTAGAAATTTATATTGCATCATGCACATTTATGTTGAAGGAAGTTTCGTGCTGCTCTCTGCACCTACGTATTGACGCCACTTAAACTTTTCCCAAAGTTAGGGTTGCAATTTTAGGCAATCGTTTCAATACAAATATTATGATATTTTATGGTATTCTATTGCCTGCTCCCTCAAAAAGATGAAAAAACACTCCTATATACTGAGAATCGAGGCGCCCTAAATAAAATCCCCTTTGACAACTAATCCTACATCAATTTTGAAGTCATTTCCGGTGCTCGATCATCGCTACAGAGATGTTTGGGAATTCAAAACTGTATTGAATGGGAATTCAAAAAGAGAATATTTTCTTTTACATTTCGTATAAAAAAATATTTGTCTTAAATCTTAATCGAAGCTAAAAAAAAGTTTTAATCTTACGTGGTCAATGGGAGATTAATACATTTCTTAAAAACGTGTTGTCTTATTGCTGCACCATTTTTTTTATATTTTTTTTATTTCAATCAACTGTAGTCAACCGCACTACAGGCGTTACGTCCCCCTCATGGTGCTTATAGGCACTGTGTGAGGGGGAACGACCAGTACCCCGGGATCAAAATTTAGCCAACGCACCATCGTCGCATCTACAGGTGCATCCGGGGGGGGGGCTCCATTCAAGTTCTCCGAATGGGTGAGAGTTCCTGTTCGCGTGGTGACGACGTTCACCACATTTTAGTATAAGCGCTGACGATGCACTATGCGTGGTTAGTTGAGGTTACGTCACGCTCACTTTCGTCCCCTGACGACGCAAGAGTTCGATGTGGGCATGGATGATGGCGCTGGAGTGCTTATGTCAGCAGCTGTGTTTGCGGGGGAAGATAATAGCGTTTTGGCTGCTCCTGTTTGGAGTGACGTAACCTGCATTTCTGTCCGACTACACTTGAGCCGATCACGACAAAAATTCGACTGTAATGAAACTTATTTCAGATTTTTGTCGATTTTGCTGAAGAGACACAATTGTCCAATGTATATCGATTCACTAAATTCCAAAACGGTCAGTTGGTGAAGAAACGTATTCTGCATGTTATTCACGTTTTACGTGTAAATTGGATTCTTTCGATTACAAGGAAAAGCGCGATCAACAATCCGCCCAGTCTACAGCCAAATCGTGGTCCTTGCAAACTGTTCACAGGTTTGAATCATTTATTAAAAATTCCGATAATGTTTTTTCTAAATAAAAATATACACTACCAGTAGAGAAAGAAGTCTAATGTCATCATTGGCCATTGCCCTTTCCAAATAGACCCATTTATTAGTTCACCATAGACACATTAACTTCACAAATAAAAAAGTTAAGGACGATGTCTTAAAGACAATGAAAGCTAGATAGATATAGCAGTGTACGACATCCGACATCCGACTCTGCGTGCTTCGGCACTATTTTATTTAATAAAAAAGTTAGTCTACCTTTTCAAATTAAAAAAGTTATTTTATCTTCTGTAATTAAACAAATTGGATTTTTTAATTTGATATTTTCTATCTCTTTTGATGATGCTTCATTCAATTGTCCCAATACTATAAATTGAATTCTAGGGACTAAATTGGCATAAATAGCAACTCATGCAGCACAAGGTAAAGGATAAAACGGCGTAGATAAATTAATTTCGAAAAGATGTGTTAAGCGAGGACAAAATCCGGATGAATGCGATATCACTTCAAAATTTATACATTCGTGCAGTAAAGGTTAAGAAAAGTCCGAAGAGCTTAAAAAAGTGAACTCGGCTATTCAGGTGAACGTAAGTGCCTGGTGTTGTCGGTTCGTTCGAAAGCCCATCGCTCCCTCAGCGAGGTCGGAAAGTACGCCCATCACCACAATATATTAACTGAAGTACTTTTACCAAATCTTGTTTGCGTCTGGTTCGGGCAAAACGAGATTCCCTTTCTTACTTTTTTCTTCTTTCTAAGAAACGAAAACGTTTGCCCTTGAAGCGAGAGTGTACGTACCAGCACGTTAGTAAAGTTGTTCCTCCGTATATTAAACAGACTGCATAGAGAGAGAGAGGGGGAGGGGGGAGTGAGACCCCCACTTGTGAAATAAATAATTGCCAAATGACAGCAAGTAATGGCTTTACAGCACGCCACATTGGCATTGGGGCATTGTTTAAGTAAGTCACGCAAAATCCGTGCTTCGGTAGATCTCTTTTTTAGTGCCTTTCGTAAAAATTGCGAGTAAATTGTTCGAAAAAATCGAATCAATTGTTGGCTGACGTATTTGCAAGCATGTGGAGACTTTGGCTCAACGATACCTTGCTAGCACTTTCCATTCCAAGATATACAAGTATTAGTAGTTTTTCGTGGTCTGTGCCAAGAGGCAATTGGATTAAATCCACGAGTGTCCCTATACCTCTAATCTTTCATCTGTCTCTGGTCGAGGCATTTTGCAAATAATGAAGTGACCGAATTGAGTGTCTATACACTGGCTGCCTACGCACTGCTGTTTAGTAAAAATACCTCCTTGATTTTTTGTTCCCACGATAATTCCTTTTGCGCATTGTCGAAGTGAGAGAAAGAGTACGAATTAAAAAATGAATAATATAAACGGTACCAGTGGGT
>JAQGBY010001088.1:0-32820 GCA_034698785.1 Mycogona germanica
ATTGTCTCACGTTCGTCGCCAGTTCTTTTGGATGAGTCCAGCATCGCCTTTAATTATTTTATTTAGTCAATACCCCCCGGCGTCCCTAACAATACAAATATATCAATAACGGATGGCTGCATCTGTATTTCACCGATTCGTTTTCACCTTTGATCCAAGAAGGTAACGTCATGCACCCGGAACAAAAACAAGACAGCAGCGCCCTCCAGGGAACGATCATGCCATGAATATGTTACCTGTACGTAGCAGGTTAACCTAAAATATTGTACCCTATAAAAATCATGTTTGCGTTGGCGTTGTCACCGTAACGTAAGTTACGTTATGTGGAGTTTGATTTGTGAGCGTTGTCGTCGTGAATTGAGTCAACACTCAACAATTAGTGACTTCCGGGATCGTTTTGATTCTGTTCTGACGAAGTGTGTCGGTATTTCAGATCAGCTATCCCCCGCGGTATGTCACACTTTCGAATTTGGAGATGGAGGTGTTAAAAATCGAAACCGGGTAAATCCCACAATTCACACCTCTTCGTGATGCCAATGCGCCCTCACTGCAAATCGATGCGACGCAAAAATCATATTCTTAATCGTTAATTCAAGCCTTTCCAAACTTTTCAAAATTGGTGAAAATTGAGGTTGCTCAATCATGGTTCAATTACTAAATCTTAGGTAATTTTTATGACCAGTGCTACTGATAAATATAAACCGATTGACTGATAAAATAAGTTTCCATAATATAAAGAAACATTTTAAACAAGTTAAATATTTATTTTATTAACCTCAGGTAATAAAATAGGCGACCGGTACATTTACACATTACATTTTACATTTTACACGGTAAATTTTCTGTATATTAGTAATTTATAGACGGTGATCTCAGGAAGGTGTATGGTGGAAATATAACACTTAGAACGCATCCAAACGTGCGCTTCAAAAACTACTTTTACTTTCGACGCGCGTCACAAAAAAAGTGTATGCCCTCAGCTAGCGCACCAGCATGTCTAAATACTATAGTAAATGCCGACAACTTTCCCTATCAGTCGTCCCGCAGACGATCAACACACGGCTGCATTTATCTATTAGCGAAATTGTAGATTAAAAAAATAGTGTATCGGGTTGTATTATCTAATCCACAATAAATTAACCACGGCTTTTTAAGTGTGTCCTAGATAATGAAACTGGGCATACAGTGTGCACAATACTAGCCATAAAAAAGGCCGTACTATAACAAAAAATATATATCTTCGTGTAATAATTATTGAGGAAGCAAAAAATAAGACATTGGTTGGGGGCAAATTGCATGTGTGTGGACCACGACGAAATGTTTTGTAGCAAATAACATTCCGAGGAATGATATCGGGCAAGGGCCTCAATTAATTGTTGAGTGGAATAGGCAATTTTTCAATCAGGTCAAAATATGTGGCCGATTCGATTTGGCCATATGGATACAGACATGCTTCTTTTAGATTCATCATTTGACATATGGAGCCATCTTTCTAGAAAATAAAAATTAAACTGCTCGAAAATTCGAAAAAGCGTTTCACCAATTTTTCAATTTTGATGACTGGAACAAAACTAATGTGCATGTAAGCTTTACATAATAAGTTTCCGCTTAACATAACTGGATTTTGCTTTAACTACAATATTTTATTGGAACGTGAACCCCTATAAAAATGTGACTACCCATTTCTCATTTACATGTTCACTAGTAATTTTTAATTTATCAGGAAAACAAATACATGTGCAAAAAATATTTCCCCAAAACCATTACCGAACATTTTAAAATTATTTTTTTAATCTAAATTTAATCGAATTTCTAACTGGTAGAATTTGAAATTTAAAACAATTTAATTAAATGTTGGAATTCGCTTTACATTTAAATTGTGATACTTAAATTTAACATCATGTTATTATCTTTTTAAACTTCAACGTAAGTATGTAATATAGGGGAAAACACTATTAAACTACTATCAACCATATCTTAATCAGGAAATCAATATCAATATGTGCAATTCAGCCAACAGTCCAATTCTGTATAATGAAAACGCTGTGAGACCATTGTGGGCGAATATTTAAATCGAACGATTAGTTCAGCGCAGTGATCAATCACCCTTTGAGTTAGAGGCTAAGTTTATTATTTTTTTCTAAAATCCAATCAATTAATTATTTTGTACACCGGTACATTCAGATATGTGGGTCAGACGAAGAAGAAAATAAATGTCAGGCAACTATAGTCGCCTATACCCTTATTAGTCCACACTTCATCCTCTATCTTGAAATGTAGCTAGGACACATTGCGTGACTACGCGTCAAAATGTATTACTAGTTTAAATAGAAAATAAAAAATAGTGAAATGAAATTATAAAACTGACACACGAGAAAGGACTAGAAAAGATTCTGAAAATACTTTATTTGGAACGCTCTATACATTTGGGTCACTCAAGACACACCTGAACCCCCCTCATATGTGAATACAGGTTGACGCTAATCTATTCACATCTCGGACTATCAATAAACGGCATGGTCATCCTTAGTGCGGCAATATATGAATTTATTTACAGGATCATGGTCTGTCATTTGCAATCAATTGTTTAAATCAATGGGAGCACAACACTGGTATAATCGAAAATTGATGATCTCGAAGTTCCAGTTGAAGCGACAAATTCAGAAACGCAACCAGCGGTGAAAATGGAAACCACAAATGAATGCCACCTCACTTTATTAAATTACCAAAGTTCTCAGAATAATTAAACGCACACGAATTTGCGAAGTCAGTGCAACACATGACATTGATAATGCAAATCTTTTATCATTGGTGGTTGCAGCACCGTTGAAGATAACGTTCGCATCGGTGGTCTCAGGAGAATCTAGACCTAAATCCATAAAATTTTATATAATTTTCTGTAAACTCATGACTAGAGTTATAACAAAACGAAGTAGAAAGTTAAACGAGTTTTGGGAGTTGCTATTTTACGGCGGACAAGACCACGCATCGGCTACTACCTTTCGTTCTCGTCTTCCCCTCAAATATCTATTCCCTATCGTCATTTTCACGTTTATGGCTGTAGGCTACGCAGCGTGGTTTGTCGGTCGACGGACACCATTAGGAAAAAAGGTCAATCGAAAGTGAATGTTACGTTTTCAGTTGTTATAGGTCGAAGCTTTTTTTTACCTCTCGGCGGGGGGGAGGGGGGAGCGTGTGCAGTTGCTACGGCGGTCGTATCACAATGACCTAGAAGAAAATATTCTGCATTTCCGCATTGCTCTGTCTCGGCGAGTCCCAATAACAAATTCGTGGCACGTACACATACGCGAAAATAATCGGGTATATCGTAGAGTGGAGGGGGAGGGGCACTGTAGCAACGCTGATGTCGCGCTTCGAAATTTGGCGGCCATCATGGCGGCCATCTTCGATCGTCCCGACAAACGCGAGTAGACAAATTATTCAGAAGGGTAATTAGATCATAAAATTACGGTATGGGAACATTCAGGTCCTTTCTAAACCGGTTCGATGAAGATCGCTGAGTACGAGCGAAAAAGCCACCGAAATTCAAGTGGTTTCGTTTTTCAAATATTTCTTCTTCGTTTGTGAGTGACTGATGCGTGTACACGTAATATCCAAGATGGCCGCTACATCCCGAAATGCGACAATGCGAGGCTATCTGGGAAACTTTTTACAGTATACCAACCTCACGGACGAAGAGCGCTACCTGCCTTTTGTTGATGCATTCACCTGATCATTTGAGGCAATTTTAATTTTGTTTCGATTTTTGTCGAGTCATTTTTCGCCGATTTGCATAACAATTACGTCTGTTACATTCTATTGTCCTACAGTGTACAAAAAAATCTTAAGTTCGATCAGAAACTCCATTGGTACCTCGCATTTCTCCAGAAAATCTAATTTTGGAGCTTCTTGTGATCGGGGCAATCTTCCGACAAAAATGAACCGGGCAGACATGGTTGATTTTTTTTCTCTTAACAACAAATTGTGAATTGAAAAATACTTGCATAGTTACACATTTATTGAAACATGAATGTGAAATAATTTAGTTTACGGCGAGTGTCTTGAAATCAGGCTACCTACATAATTTATATTTGTTGTTTTTTTTGCGTCATTTGAAGACAATTTTTTAGTTTGATTTCAGATGTTTAGTTTTCAAACTATTTGCCACAATGACGTCCATCGTGCTTGGTTTTCAACCGTTAACTACGTGATAGAATTGATAAAGTCACTCATTGTTGCCTCATTTTGCTCTAAAGTAAGAATAGCCGTGACAGACGAGTTGGGTGTGACCGTTCGCCATCCTACCCATGTCCACCCCACCACCTCCATATACCCTACCCTTTCCCACCCGTCATGCATGTGTTATATGTAGGCCAAGTGTTACCTGATCTAGAGGGACATAAATACTAAAACGAGCATTAAAGTGAGCAAGCATGCGCGATCGGATTAGAGGATATGTGACTAATATGGACGCCATCGAAAAAGTCCCAAGAATGAATAACCCCCAAAGCGATTGGACTTTATGCAAGGAACAAAAATAGGGCTGGATTAGAGTAACCGCTTGAAGACTACTGGCAAAATCCAACAGTCATGACAATTCAGCGTCTTCGGTAATGGGAACTTGCAATACAGTAGACATGGAAAGTTGGTCACATTTTTTAAAAACAAACCTTAGTAGTACATATTGCATTGGTCAATCGATGTTGTTGGGGCCGGGGGTCAGCTCGTGATATTTGGTTTATAGGTTGATACTAAGCCCACACATATTTACACTCTGCAATATAGTTGAAAAGTGAAGAAGACAACACATGGGGATAAAAATCGTGTCAAGCGACTGGAAAGTGCAAATATACAGCACAGTGGTTGACTACCTGTATTACATAATCTTCGCTCTTTCGTATAGTTCCTGCGACTGTTTGTTCGACTGAACAATGGATTGAAAATAAGCAAATGCCATTGCAATTAGCATCCGGCTTTTAGCGTCAGTCTCAAGTTGCTAAATATAAGTTTTCTAACGTGAGAATATAATCTTGCAAATACAGCGACAGTGTGTTACTGTCAAGTGATTAATGCCTGGTTGATGATGATATAATGAGTTGGACCTACTTTCTATGCTTGGTCCTCCATTGAAATAGCAACATTAAAGTTTAACCTTGGTTGTTTGCGCCTCCTGGTTCACTTGGAATGAACCTTATTAAATAGCAAATTGAAATTATTCTAAACACAAGACACAACGAAATTTAACTCTCAAGTTGCATTGTGGCAAGATTTCAAAAATGAGAAAACGTAATGAAAAAGTTACCGATACCCTGCAAGATTTCATGTTACATGCATGTATGATGGGTCACGACAAAGTGTTGGATCAAAACATTTTGGAGTCACACTTGGGAGTTGTGATGATGGCGCCTCCAAACCACATCATCCGAAGTGTTTACATTCGTATTTAACACAAGCGTGTGACGGCAGCCGTGCCTCCAAATACGTGTTTATCATTCCAAAGCTAGAACTAGCTACGATAAATATTCGTAGTTTTCCGGGTGCTGTTGCTACTACCCGAGGCAACGACATAGATTCAATGTTTCGTGAGATCCGATCATAAACCTGGATCATTTACTTGATTGTATAACCTTATTTTCCCTAAGGAAATGTACTGCAAACTGACATGTCTTGGATATTGTCTTTTAAGTCGTTTCAGGTATCTTGCACGAATCTGTCGTACGTATATTGGAAAATCTATTGTCGCACATGGCTGACCATCTATTATAAAAGATTCAAAATTATTAAGTGAATAATTGTAATTAAAACAAGGTAAAATATAAAACCTGGAGGCGGAGTACTCGAATTGAAGTCTTGTTTAGTGATGATGTTAGAATTAATGATGATGATTCGGTGATTGAATACAGAAATTATCTGACTCAAATTGAAAAAATCAGATGAGTTGTATTAAAATTGAAGACATGCTTCTTCGAAACACCAGTTTTGCTCAATTCGAAATGCCTTGAAATGGAGGTACAAATTTAATCGTTTCGATTTGGAAAATTCATGGGGAATGTATTCTGTAATTGCCTGGGATGCTAGAGTGATATGTGATTTAATAGTTCGGATACCAAATAATCTATAGATTAAATCCGTGAATTTTAACTCTTGGAATTTGAGGTGGAAACTGCTGGTGGGTTTATGTGGGCTCCTTTTGGGGAAAAAAACGTTCGATGGAAAGATGTTGGCTTTCCTGTTATCGACATTTTACATCTAACGAGTCACACATATTTTGAGACACTGAGTTATGTACGATAAAATAAAATATTTTCCACCTATTTACACCATGTCTTTCATAGATATTAAGTGTGTTATTACCGAAAGCATTTTTGTAAACCGGTTGTAGTTAAGTTCGAATATAAACCTTACACGCGAAATACACCTGCATATCCAGGTTAGCCGAAAGTGAACGTGATAAATCAGTGACACGAACTTGATTGTGACCAACATCTCTCCACTTTGATCCACCTCTTCATTATCTGTACAGAAGAAGGGAATACTTCCTACTAAGACCTACAAACGTTATTAAAATTTTAATTATTTTAACTAGATCATTCTCAAATTGCTAGCGTTAAGAAATGTTAAGATTCTGACTGGAAGTTTTAAATCGAAATGGCATTGTTTTTATGTTATTGGAAACGAAAAGTTGGTGTCCGAGAAGTTATTATTCAATTTTTTAAACGATCACATCACCATTTATTTTTGTTGAAACTAGAATTGCAATTCAAGTCATTTTTATCGGACCCAAATGTTAAATCAAGCTTGACCAAATTCAGATTGGATAAAACTCGCCCGACCGCCAAAGATCTTCGTCTCAAGATGCCCAGATGACATTCGAATTTTTATAAAATAAATATGCAGCGTCACTTCATCATTTAAATAAACTTTCCACACATTCTCCACAATATTGTCGACCCACACTCCTATATTTTAATATTCTTTGGTTGGCTGTGTCACAATATGTTTGAATAGCGACGAAAGTAAGTCAAAATCATTGTCAGTAGGTCCTTTGTCTAGTATAGTTTTCCATTTTTAGTTAGATGCAACCGCTGACCCACGTCTTAACCAATCTACGCGAGATCTCAACTGCAGCTTTACATCGGTAGTGTCAACGGGTGACCCAGTTCTATTAAAAAACACGGTGAACACAAACGGGTCATCGTGTTTTACGGGTAGTGTGATCCTGGGTCTGTAAATGGATGAACCGGCTAATTCAAAAACGCCTGTCATGCGGACACAAACGGGTCATTGTTTTCAAAATATGTACGAGCGTAGGGATGAGTTATCGGGTCAGAAACTATTCGTCCCACTATCACAAGAGTCGATCAGATATTGTAAAATGTAAGTCTGTATCTTAGGATTGGTGGATTTAGAACAGCACAGATTTAATTATTTGAAATTGATATCATCATGTTCAACATAAACGTGACCATCTGATTACTGATATGCGCCATGGGCTTTAGCACTAGGTGACGCGTATTTCGTCTAATTGTAAGTTGTAATTAGCTGCATTTGTCGTCACTTGTTGTTTGTTTTGATCAATTCTCAATTCGCGGCGAGTGTTCAATGGGCGATAGTTGAAATCATTTAAGAAAGAACGTTTAATAGTAGTTCTCCGATAAATGCAAGTCACCAACGCCACCAGTTGGCACTATTAGGTGTCAAACACATTGGGGGTATTGCAGGGGTTGTGCTGCACAGCAACTCTGTATATTCAGCATGTGTGCCTATTTTTGTAGTTCTCGCGATATTTGCTGATAAAACATATTGTAAACAGAATGTTGATGCATTATTTATTATTATTATTAGAGAGAGAGAGAGAGGAGACAAAAGCTTTCGCAAAATCAAGACCATGGACTTGCCATTGTGCCTACTCCAAGATGAGGATAAGAGCGGACGATAAAAGAAAAGTAGGCCAAATGATCGTACATGCGAGATGACCATTGTAATTTCAATCGTCCAGCCACAGCAAGAATGATCCGATAATGTAAAAGTTCTCTAGGAGAAGGAGAATAATAAACGTTCTATCAGCAATACCTTTCGAGGACGAGAATCCTGGAGTGAGTCTACAATTCGCTTGATGCAAATTACTCAGAGTATATTCAGTACATGTATCTTGAAAGACACAAAATAATTTTTCACTTTCTTTTATGCTATTTATAATATATTTGTTTTAACCCATAGAAACCATCAAATTAGTTTAGCAACGAGACCATCCACTGAGTAATTATATTATTTTGTTGCAATTAATGTATATATGCGCAATATTTCGCTAGCATATGATTAAATTACACCAAAAATTACAACCAACAAACCTACATTTTGTATTTTCAGAGGATGACTCGAACTTATTGTATACATGACACTAATTAATCTATTGCTATCTGAGACCCTGCATTATTTTAATTGAGGTCAAAGACATCATTTACTAAGAGCTCCTGTTGTGAATGTTTCAAGAAAATAAAAATAAAATGAATGACTCGCAATGCTTTTGACTGTTACATACTTGACAATAATCACAGTATCACGAGACACATATTTGCATTTTTTAAATTTCAAAACATGATCGAGATGAATTAAATGTTTCCTCGCGTCTCGTCTTGACTGACGCCTTACATGCTGCAAGGAAAGGTTGTGTTGTCTTTTAGCGCTTTTTATCACAGAGACTGTCATGTGTCATGTGGTTTCTCTTATTTTTATTTGGTTTTTTTTGCTTGTTCTTGGAAAATGAATAGAAAGGTGAATAGAAACCAAGGCGGATGATTTATCCCTCTTCTATTGTTCCCCTTCTTTCATCCCCCTTGCTCATTCCCACCATCGATGATTTAGGTCATGGGAACATAATTGTTCATTTCCCTCCCCCTTACTACTGACAGGTAACCAATCGCCGCAATGTACTTGAAAGACCTGTTTCGCCTCAAAGTCAACCTCCGTGGCGGCTGCGATTGAGATTATGTAATTTGCTTCGTTCCCTGCACATCAACAATATTCGCACCTTGAATTACAGAGTAACACAGCGAAGTCATCGCTTAATACCTTTGAGGGGCCAATTTAGGACATCACGTTTCAATTATTGTTTCTTTCCTTCCTCCCTAAAACACGATAACGATAATTCAAAAGATTGATGTTGTCCATCCAAGTCAATTTTATCAAATGTTCGGGGCACCCGCGGTTCCTCAGGTCAGTCAGTAAGACGGGAGGATCGAGAGATCGGTTGATCCCAACCTTCTGGAGTGCGAACGGCCGATGGCCAGCAGCGAGGGTGCGGTGGAAATGAGGTCCTCCTCGTAATAACAGTTTCGGTTATCGCGGTCGGCCGTGGTGGTGTCGTCTGGCGCCCCCTAAAAATGAGAGCGAAAGTGGTTTGGAATGGCGCTGGCAGTGAGCCTACCATTTTTTGTTTTGTTTTGTTTTTTATACCTGTTTTTTATACACCACCGTTCGCGTGGCATGCTGTTATTGTTAGTATGGGGGGATGGCCTATTGCGTGCTGTCGAGAGTTGTCCTGTATGCTTAGGCGATTTTAGTGAGGGCCAGTTGGTGGTGGTGGGAGGGGGGGGTTGATCATCGCTAGGGCGAAGAACGCAGATGGACGTAACATGACAATATGCTAAACATGTAACATATTGTAATTACAGATTGTTTACGGAAATCGTGAATTTTGTGATCGACGTGTGCGTGACGAAAGCCTGACGATCTTCGTTCAATCAACATCGTTGACCGAAATTTCGATTCGAGAATAACATAGTCGAGCCATCAAGAGGCTACCCGTAATGATACGTTTGGTCACGTACCCTCTGACCTGAACCACACGTGAGATCCACGTCGAATTCACCGACATTATGTTTATAAAATGTCTTCACTCGTCGAAATGAAGCTATCCGTCAAACTGTCTTTTGGTAAGTGCAACACGACTATCTGAGATACGGAAACTCTGAAAAGGTCTAGTACTGCTTTAGTGTATTTTAATTTTAACAGTTACGTGTTTAAAGAACGAGTAGATCTTTTTTAGAAACGTCAAATTTTGTACTGTAGTTTTTTGTACTCTAACTATGACGTTGAATAAAAAATAAATAAATAAATGGACCACAGGAAATGAAAGGATTTCTTTTAACGGACTAGAAAAGTGTTTATGTTTCCTGCTTGCACCACGTACATTTGACCATTTTGGCGGTTTATGTTTTCTTAATTAATCATCAAATTATTGTTCATAAAATAGCTTATTCTTTAAAACGAGATTGCATTAACCCATTTGGTCACAAATTAAGAATCGAATGCACAACAATAGTTTTATTATCTTTGTGGTATTGATTTTATTAATCTATCTTGATTCTGTTTATCACCACTAGTTTTTCGTACGAACCATTTTTATTATTCCGAAAACCTCTTTATCGGATTCAATTTTAGTTTACGATTATATTCTAATTAATTACTGAGCTATATATGCGCCGAGCTAATTTTCATGACACGAAAGCTGTTTTTTATATGTGTTGTGCGCTTAAAATGCGCCAATTGCTGCCCTGTTACAGTTTGAAAAATGCCCGAAAGCGCTTTGTCACCATTTCGATTCTTGTGAGGGGCGCATATTTGTTTGCATCACTGTAAAACAGCTCCGCAAATCAACTGGCGTTTCGTGTTTTTATAATGTTACAAACTCGATAGGTGAATATATTCCAAAGTGCAAACACACCCTCATAGTGGCTAGAGTGAGTGCTTACTGTGCCCGTAATCGAGGGTTCAATCTCGGCCGACACCTTCGGAATTTTTAGGACGAGAGAAATTTAGCGTGCGCGAACGATAATCGATGAGCTGGCGACAAGGGCGATAATAAATAGAGTTTATTTTAGCGCTACTGCAATTACATCACAAATTCTGGCGCGAAAAATGACCAATCAGTTGTGAGAAAATGAGTGCATATATATATTGTCGCCCAACAATCCACATTATCTCGCGTGTTTCCAAATATTGTCGATCATAGTAAATAAAAATTCATAAAAATGTATATACTGAACAAGCACCAGTTCTGGACAAAAAATAATTCTGCATTGCGGCGTGTCGGAAAAAAACATTTAAATGGCAGTGTTTTCCGAAAAA
The DNA here is from genome assembly GCA_034698785.1 of Mycogona germanica. Taxonomy (NCBI): domain Eukaryota; kingdom Metazoa; phylum Arthropoda; class Diplopoda; order Chordeumatida; family Chordeumatidae; genus Mycogona; species Mycogona germanica. Next base: position 11,131 of record JAQGBY010001088.1, read on the forward strand.
AATAGAATTTCAAAATTATTGACGAATTTTTAAGGATGCTCGTAATATGTATCTCAAATTTCAAAGCGCGCCAATTTGTATCTAAAGATTACGGATTTGCGCTCCATTAAAATATGGACGGAACATCGCATAAGGTCGGCAAGGGTTATGTTTCTACACAAGCCGGGTTGACGTACCCTAACCCTTACTCGATTTTACCTAACCTGACAAAATGCGATTCTTGTTTTCACAATACGTCACGAAGGACGTATGGCGTATAGCCTATCCAACAAAGGTTAGCTTTCAAGTGTACCAATGTTGTTTCAACAGCTTCTTCGTGCAATTTCCTGGTTAACCGTTATGCAGAGAAACCTCAATCCTCCAACCCAAAAATTGAGGTGATCATTAAGAGCTGATTGTGTTGGAATAAGATGTAAACTACGTAAAATCGTTGGTTGCCTGGGAGAACTTGAATTACAGATTAACGATTTTATGAATCAACATTTTTACCAAATTTGCTTTATTATGTTGCCAAAGAATTATAGTACCTAGAAACCGCCGCATAGAAGAGTATAACGTCAATGTCGGCAATAGTGAACCAACCAATCTAACAGAACCATAAAAGATAACAGCACAATCTTTTTCCTAAATTGTTTTTCTTTTAAGTTCACAATATTGTGGCTGCTTGTGCTCACGACTGTAACTGAAACTATATACTGTATTATGTTATTGCATTTGTCATTTTAGAAGTTCCGATTAAAGCTACATATCTCATGGAGTTGCGCACACATCTACAATGGATTTTGATTTGCTGAGCCACGTTAGCCCGTGGACAGCGTTAAAAACGCTAAGTTCCAATGGAACAAAGGTTTCGCTGTACCGCTCTGTACGGCTCTACCGTTGTCATTTATGGGGTTGACGTTGTCTCTCAAAATGCGCGTTCCAAATAAATATAAAATAAAAATATGGCACCCCCCGTTGTCAACCATCCTACCCTGACCCCTCCAGTGGCGCAGCAAGGGCGCCGGAGGCGAATAAACGCGTTCGAAATACTAAATGATGGACCCGCAGCGCTCACGCCACGTTACGTGTGTTCTGCTTCTTACTTATTAATGTCGTTTGACAATTTTTGATTTTTTGATGCCAGACGTTGTTAATCTGCCCCTTTGGGATCCGAAGGGTTGGTCGGCGGACCTACTTTCGGTGACGGCTAATCAAGAAACTGAAAGACTAAACTGAAACTAATGGCTAATATGTTTACCGGCCTATAAACATTATATTTCTTAACAATGCTAATTGTCATTTTTACTATAGACAAGGCGCCTCAAAATTTCTTTTCGAAGTATTGTAATTTTAAGGAAAATTGATTGCACTTTGTTTAATCGTTTCTAAATAATGTTCTGTTAAATTTTAGAGAATTTATTTTTTATCAAACGATAGGAGATAGTAGAATTAAAATAAGTTTTATTTATTTTATGTCAGTTCCCACGGTTTTCTAGTTTAATTTTTTCATTTATATCATTATCATAAACATTAATTAAACAGGAAGAGTTTGTTGAAGCCGGGGATGTGGTAAACACGAATTATAAGGATCATTGGACAGCAATCGGAGGCCGGCGACGAGAGCAAATATTAAAACGAATTTTTAATTTGCAATTCTGATATTACGACAGAATAAAGAGCTGCAGTATTACAAATTATGACACAAGTAGATGGTGACGAATATCTGGTTGTGAATCTGGTATAGAAAGCGCCGTGTCCGGAAACAACAAAATAAGAGGTGCCCGAGCTTAACTTTCGAAATTTCCTTCCTTTCTCGAAGGCAGATCACAACGCAATCTGCAATCGAGAAAGGAAGGAAATTTTGAAAGCTAAACCCGGAATCGCAAATTAAAAATTTGTTTTAATATTTGCTCTTGTAGCCGGATTCAGATTGCTGCCCAACAATCCTTATAATTCGTATTAATTAAACATCATAAAGTTTACTATTATTATATTAGAAGAGTTATCGCCAACTCTCGTTCGTCTTTTTCGTCCGGTCTGTCCCGGGCACAACCCCCATTTTTACAAATTTATATTTTTATTATTTTCGTTACATCAATTCGAATATCTACATATAGCAACTGTTTATTTTTGACACAATTTTGACTTTCAATTGCTCTTTTTTGTAAATTGTTTGATCATATTCAGAATGTTTTTCCTTATTTATTCTTTCAAATTTGCATAGCCTATATAAAAATTCAGCTCCTTTGCTGCCTACATGTGCAAGTTTTCCGTGTTTATTTATCACGCAATGTTTGACTTCAATACGAAAACTGGATATCTCGACGCCGTGTGTTGCGAATGTTGTGATTACATGGAAATCTTTACAGGTGCCAGTAATTCATCTGCATTTAAGGAAACAGAAAGCTAATACGGTTTTAATCAAAAGATGATTGAATTGATCATTCACAAGTGAAAACGCTTTAATCAGTTCGTATAGAAAGATCTTTTTTCCACATTCACGCACTTATCCAATTATTAAATTGCGTGAACTATATTTTGCAATTCCATTTTAATCATGTTTATTGCATTATTATCAGAGTTCTATTAAATGATCTACATGCTTACGCATTTAAATAAAAATAAAAATTGTTGATGGGTTAATCTTTAAAATGATTTTCTTCCAGAACTTGTTAGTGAGTGGTCGGTCCAATTCATAATTTGATTTCAAATCATGGCATTAATGATTATGGCGGTAAAAATTGACAAAACTGATAAGCTGGCTTTCGATGAACACATTTCACGATGACATTTTTGGGCGCTCCTGGAGCGTAGAGCATGGAGCAACACGGTCATTACTTTTGTTTACGAAACCGACGAAAATTAAAAGTTGCATACAGAGGAGACAAACAAATGGGTTGATGGTGTTGGAGGTCAGATATACGGCGGAATTTGTCATCTGTTCCAATATCTCAATTGGAGACGCCGATCGAGTGTTTGCATTTTACATGAATTAATGCGCTTTACCTTTAGATATGCCACGTTGCAAAAGCAACCCCGGACCTCCAAATATTCACCTTCACGTCACGCACGCCGACAGACGTCTCCAACTTTACCCTCCACCTTAAAACACAAGACTTTTCTTGTCGAAATACGTCGTATATTGTTATGCGATGTGAGATCAACCCAATACCTCATTACTAAATTTGAATTAACTGTCAATCGGATGACTCGATTTTGTGATTTAAAAATAAGTAATACGTTACAAAGTTAAAAATAGACACCACGAATGTTAACTAAGAGGCGTTGCGATTTGGTTCATTAACGACTCGTCGTAGCGCAGTTGGTTTAGCGACTAACTGTGGTTCGGCGGTCGCGGTTGCGATTCCCGGCACGCGTTATAGATTATTCGTTCCTGGGGTACTGGTGACAATGTGCTCCCTCACATAGTGCCGAGAGGGGTACCGATACATTAATACTTACTTGCTTAAGATTAATTTGAGACAGACGTTCATATTTTTTTTTTCTTCGCTGAAAACTAATTCTTGGGGGCAGTTCTGCAAAACGTTAATTATTCCAGCTTTATGAAATGTGATATTTATAAAAAAAAAAAAAAAAAAACTGAAAAAAATGGCTGCTGTGGTTATGATCTGATAACCCGTCCAAAAATATTGAATGGACAATTTTGTAATTTGATGCTAACTAACAAAATAATAGGAACAAGACGTCTGGATTATGGAAAATAAAAGGGGGGTTGTGCCCGGGATAGCGCCGGACGTGCCGGACGTGCCAACCCTTGTTTGTCTTTTCTCGTCCTGATTCGATCTGAGTTTGGCAATGATTTAAATTATTGAATAGGCTCGCGTGTTAATTTCTGGTGTGCATCTCTTAAAGTACGTCACGAAGACTCAAATTTTCCGAAATGTTCATTCATTTGAAAGGCATCGTGGTCGAGCATGGACAACTTACATCTCGTGGGGCTTGATTCATTTTCGAAAAACGAACTATTTGTCATTACTTTCTTCAACCTTTTTATTATTTTTATTGGTCACGATCTCTGATGCCTTTGGAAGAATCGGGGCGGGGTCGATCGAGTCACTGTCCCGTTACCGTTTTTCTGTAACGTTCTCGTCACCGTACTTCATCGTGGTGGGTGCCACGGACACCAAAGCGCCACGATGCGTGAAGGCAAAAAACTAAACTAAAAAATATGTATTGGAGAAAGAACAAATCACATGTGTGTGTGATATCGAATCCTCGTCTCTATAAAAGTATTGCTGTTTTCAAAATGAGGGCAGTACGACTCAGTGCGGCGAGAACCGAACTAACCGCACCAAAAATCACTCTCGTTCGTTCTTCGTATTTGCAATAACGGTTGTCTATGTATATATTTTTTTTTTCTTTCTTCGCCTTCCTTTTCTTCGAAAATCGCTGAATGGATAATTATCGAGACGGCAGCCAGAGAAAGTGCATGCCCACACGAGGCACATGAGAGAACGTTGTTGAACAAGTGACTTCGGTTGTTCCCAGCAGCGCACGTCGGCACACTTGAAACCCACCGAACGCCGAGTCACGCACACAGAGGGCGCGCGCGTGCTGCTCCACCTGGCCTACATTGGCCTGGCGTCCCGGATTCGCTCCGTTATATGAAAAACACTTTCCTGTCGCCGGCTCAGTTGGTCGTCACCGTCTTCGTCGTGGGTCTCTCTCGCATCACACTCTCCGGTGGCGGTTCTGTGTTGCTCGTTCAAACAGAATTTTCACGATCACGCTTTCCAACAAGATATTGTAGTTAGATTTCTGTTTTGCCGGTTATAGTCAGGGCTAGTTGATCCGACAAGTCAACCGCCAAGTGCAGTGCGAGTGTTTCCAAACAATTCAGAACTGTCAAACGTGGATTTTCCTATCTGACGTTCACGCCCACGCAGAAAATGTCGGTTGAAGTGAGTTGGCGGCGATGGCTGCCGATCGTTTGGACTCTGGTGATGGTGGTAGTGGCAGCTGCAGTCGCCCAGGACACGTACGGCGCCAATCCGGCCAATCCGACGCCGGCCGCCGATACCCCGGCACCTACCGCCGCCGCCCCGGCGCCAACCACCGCCGCGCCCCCAGCTGCCATCCCGGAGAATCAGCCTCCCTACTCGCAGCTGGGCGCCTCGCCGTCCAGCACGGCCGTTCCGACTCCGGCGGCCCTCCCCGCCCAGTCTGCGCCTCCCATCCTGTCCAACGACATAAACGCCGGCCTGCCCACTACCTTGTCCGAGTCGGCCGCCACAAACCGCCCGTCCACCCCGGCCGACTTCGGTCTTCCACAACTCCGACCTCTCAACGCGACCAGCCGCTTTGATTCCAGCCGCTACGACACCAGCGCCGTCTACGGGCCACCATCCAACGGCCAGTCGGCCTACGACTCGCAGTCGCCTCTTAGCGGCGGCGCCGACTACGGCCAGCAGGCGGAGCGACGCACCTTCGATTTCGGCGGCGGCGGCGGCGGCGGCGGTGGTGGCCTCGCTTCCGGTCTGACCTCCATCTTGACCCCGATCGCCGGTGCGGCCGCCGCAGCGCTGACAGCCGGTGGCGGTGCGTCCCTCCTGTCCCTGCCCAACGCCAACATCCAGCCTACCCTGCAGAAGACGTTCGTGCTCAACTTGGGTCCGCACAATCCGCCGCTTGTCGTCCAGGGCAACGCCTTCCAGCCGGGAGCCTCGGCCGGAGCCACCATCAACAATCACGGAGGAGGTGGCGGCGGCGGAGGATACGGGCGCGCCGGACGTCGACACTATCAGCCACCGCCCCAGGCGCAGCAGTCCCAGCAGCCGTCGGCGGCCGCCTCCCAAATCCAGGAACGAGGTTACGTGGCCTATCCCAACTCGCCCGGTCTGCCGCAGATCGCCGCCAAACTTGGGATCGGCAACCTCCTGACCATGGCTCAGAATTCTGGATTCCTGGAGAACCTTCTGATCGGAGGTCTGTATGGCGCGAACAACCGAAATAATTATAACAATAATAACGGTGACGATGGTGGCGGTGAAGGCTATTAATTACGTTTTTACCATTAACTTGATTAATCCGTTTGACTTGTGATTTTCTTTCGTTTGACCTTCTTACTTGCATCCATTCTATCCATGCACGAGAGTGGTCGAATATCAACCATTGGTCAGTTTCTCTCGCTTCTTGCTAGTGAGTTATACACGCGCGACAGTTTTATATCTCGTTTCGCCATATCATGGGGGCTATTAATTTATATGGTTTCAAGACAATTATTTTAAAATAATGTGCAATTCTCTTTGAAATCGATTTAATGCTTTTAACACGAGTAGAACTAGTCGAAACACAGAAAACAATGTCATACCTAATTAAGACATTCCAATTTTCAGAGCGTATGTTTCAATATTTTTTCAATGTTTTCGCGTATTGCGATATTAAGTAATCTGATATCGAGATTGGGTTATTAAATTTTCTGCGTTCAGCATATAAATGGCATCTACTTATGTATTCATACTTTTATTTTTATTAAACGGTATAGCAACGGCCTACCGTTATGGTGTTATATAGTACGCTGTACATTTGTCACGGAAATTGTGTAACAGGCTTATCTACGAATAGTTCGTTTGAGGCAATTTGGATTTGCCCATTTTGGAATACGCCATGACTGGCAATATCAATTTTAGTCAAGCTGTCTTGTATTGACGATCGAAGTTCTCTATATAATTTCACCGAAGGCGACAGTTGCTTTTTCTTTCAATCAAAGATGAAAAATTTAAGCATTTTTTATTCTCTAAGCTCTTATAGGAAGAAAAAAACATCCAAGATAATAGAGGGGATTGAATAATATAAAGTATGTGACCGACTGGGGATACTTGCATGCACGAGTAACTAACTATTGATTGAGAACTGATAATGATCAGTTCTCAGTAGCGTTTGTTATTAAAGAATTGACGAGTAAGGAATATGGCACGAATGTGGAATGTAATATAACGTCGACTATAACATAATTCGGTGCTTTTTAGAAATTAAATTGAACTGAAACCAGAAAGCACTAGATTCTTCAAATGCACTGCGTCATTTTTAGAGGAGGCTTTTTCTCCATTTTTACGCGAAGTGAAACTAAAAAAAAGTGCAAAACATGTTTACAAACAATGCTTATGTCCGTCTTACAGAGGCGTAGACAATGTCCAAGCATCATTTGTTGTCCAGCACTGACCTTCACCCAAAATGATACCGAAAGTGACGTTAAGTCAAACGCCTTCCTTATATTCCATTTAATTTAAAGGCAAACGCATTGGGCTGTTCCTAATCTGATCAAACGCTTTCCTCGAGTTCCAATAGCAAACGCATTAGGCTGTGATTTACTAATCTTGGAACACCTTTCCTACTTTAAAAAAATCAGTTTCGCGAATTAGGTTACTTGTTATGTCGCCTTCCAACGAGAGAGCATATACGTGAAACAACGGGTAAAAGTTAACTGCTGGGTGACCATACACAATTCAACGCCGTGATCTTTGTACGGAGCGTAATGCTTCGCTTAGTTAGGACAATCTATTCCGCATGTTTTGCGAAACTTATGCGGGCAGGATTTACATTATATCGAGCAAACTAGAGCAATCAAAATGCCCCGACTATTGCATATTCATAATGTGGTGTTTCCACAATTTTTATCATATCTTTTAAACCAGAATCTTTTTTTGGTTTGTTTTGTTTTGATTCTCAATTTGCTAGAAAGTAATGGGAATTACTGTGCAAACTTAGTAGGAATTTAACTATTATTTATTATTACTATATTCCTATGCTTTTTTCTATCGGGATTTACATGTATATATTCATTGTTCAATGCTGGTGTAGTTAACTGGGCCTTATTTTCATGCAAATTGAGGCGGTTTAAAATTTTCTTATGTTTTAAAACTGTTTTGGGCGACTTGTCTATAGTTGACTTGCCAAGTGAAAAAAAGTCTTTTTGTCGTTCCTAAATTACGTATCAGTATTTGTTATCTAAATCAATTAAATGGTATACGGTTACATTTCTGGAATAGTCTTGACTTTTGATGTCTTTTATGAATTCAGATATGGAGATCGCAAACATAGCTTCCTTATAGTGGAGAAGACATCGAAAATTAAGACGCCTAAAATTACGACTTCTTTGTTTCGCAATAGCTTAATTTTTTATTAAAAATTCATGTTTTGAATCTTTTGATCGAAGCACTCATGAAAATAAAATTCAAACGATTACAAAGAAAATTATTTTAAATGCGGTTCCAAAAAATAGATTAAAATTTAGTAGTCTCGATTTACAATTCAGATTTGTATAAACTGTAAATGTGATATTCGTCTCGGTCTAAATCTTGGTATTGAAGCCAAACGTTATATATATTTTTTTTTAATGAACCTCAATATTTTTTGAAGAATGTCACAATCTAATAATTATAGCAACGCCGTTAAAAAGCTGAGATATTTTGGGGTAAACCGGTGCTTAATCTATAAATGGTTTGAATTGTATACATGACACAGTTATTTCGGATTTCTTGTTTTATAGCTTTAACTGCATATGGGAGGAAAAATTGTAATATCATTATGCCTGACTTTTTTCTCTTCTTCGGTAGTTTATAGATATTTAGGTTAAGTAGAGCTATCTTCTCTAGCGGTTGAATTATCTTTGGTTGTGTCGCCACCGACGGCAACATTTTGCATTAAACGTATTGGCAACGGCATCGTTTCACTCAAAATGATCTTATTTGAATGCTCGGGCTCATTCTTCAGAGCATTTAAAACAAATTTAAATTAAATTATACTTTATTAAAATACTGTCTAGCTTAATTTCCGATCGAAAATTTTAGTGAAAACGGCAAACGTGGAAATATGCTAGTGCACAGTTTCGCCTGAGGCGGTGCTGTTGGCGTCCTTTGTGTCAAACTGAAAATCTAATTGTGTCAAACTAAAAAACGCAATTTCATTACTTGTTTCTTTTTGGTGGAATGTACATGTATATTCAATAGTATAATGCCGGAGTAGACACTTTCACTAATTAAAAGTTGTTTGTATTTATATTTGCTGTTGTCAATGAAAACCGCAGCCACAGGTGGTGTCAACAATGTGTGCAAAACGACCGTGATGTCACTACACTGTTGACTTGTATCACATCCGGCTGACACACTTCATTTGTTCAATGTCTGTGATTGAGTTGCGTCTGATGCATTTAAAAGAATATAATTATTTCAATTTACAATAGAAATACCAGTACACTTTGGGCCAATGGCTCTGATCAAAACGGACGACTTTAAATCTAAAAATTATCCGGATTTACCCGGTCCTCGGTTAATTAGTTTGCCATATGTCAATTGGCATTTAGGCAAATTAAATATTCATTAATATGATTTCATATAACGCAAACAAATACATGAAGACCGATATCTCTGTTGCAACATGTTCACAAATATACACTGAAATGGCATATAAATGATCTTGTTGCTTTGATAATGAATTTCGTCATCGCTGCTCTCGACAAATGCGTAAAGGGCTGCCAACACGAATATATTATATAATCGCTACCGTGCAGCGAGTCAGTCCATTAACGATAAACGCGTGTACGGAACATGCCCACCCACGCAATTCAAGCGAGCGAAATCTTCCGCATCGCTGGAGAGAACAATGAAAAATATTTGGCGAGCTTGTTCACGGTTTATTGCTTTCGAAATTTTAATACCTTTTTTCTTCTTCTCCAATCGTGACGTCACACCATGTTAGTGATCGTGCAGCTATACCAGAAAGGTGCTTCAGTATTTCGTCGTATAATGTAGTTGCTCCCGTGATGCGGGACAAACAAAACCAGAAGCAATGAAATACTGAAGTTTTTTACTTTCCACATGAGAAAAAAATGCAAGCCAAAAAAAGTCTTTCAAATTGGTGTTAAAGAATCAAATCAACGACGTGATAGAGTAGAGTGTTCGTAGAGTACGAGTCTTTATTGAGGATTTTTCTAATCGTTTTTTCATCGATCAACCATTAGATAGGCGCATAAAAAAATACTTCTGTTGGTTGTAAACTGGAGACTTTGTGTCGATGATAGTGGAAATTTCTTTTTATTGATGGCTAATTTCGCCTCCATTCTCCTTATACCAATGAAGTTTCTGTAAACCGTTGCCAACGGAATATTTGGTGAAATTAAATATATATTTTAATTGGCATAATAAGGATTGCCCATGTAATTCGCTTGAAAAATGTCGAAAGCAAAAACAGCAAGAACCAACAACTTTTTCGATTTTTAATTTTTATTTTATTCATCGTTCACTATATCGTATGTTTATTACATAATTGTAAACCAATTTCAAAGAAAATCAAATAAATTTAGGGAAGCTGTTGATTTCAGCGATGTGAAATATCCGAAATACTCGTAGTATTAAAATTGATCGCGCCCTTAAAAAAGTTCGATTCGGATTATCATTTGAAAAAAGTCATCCAGTTTGCAACAACACATCGTTATTATCTCCAAGAAAATATCCAGTTGAACGTTGCTAAGCATCGAGTTTAATCTGGAAATATCTTCATATTTCGTAATTTCAAACAGTGAAATCGTTCAATTATTAAAAAGAAATAAAGAGTCACAGTTTTAGACGTCTCTGTGACCATAGTTGAAATTTAAAAATTCTGACGCCTTCGCTTTCTTTAGTCTTATCTTCAGCTAAAGAACATTTATGCGATTGAGCGTTTCGCGTTTTGCTCCACGGAATCCGATCAATTTGTTTTGGACCTCACAAGCACGTGCAATGAAAATATATGAAAACTCACACGAGTGTGTTAGGCCAAACAAAATGATGATTCCGTGGAGCAATTTGTATGAACGTCCCCCGGAAAGAAATGTTCATAGGACTAGCCGAACCATGGCAAGGCATAATTGAACTGACTTAGAAAAAGTGTTGCAAAATTGAAGTCACCTCGATTTGCAGTGCATATCACACTTTGCTACAGAGAGGAGCGAAGAGCGAAAGTTGTTGTTTCTCCTGAGACGTGGTCGATCATTTCGCTGCCGGTCGCGCGCGCGGTCTTGACGTGCCATTACCGAAGCGTGGCCACGAAACTCGATGGAACGAGCGTAGGGGCATCCAATCTCGCGTATGTTGCCGCTGCCACCGACTGGGGTCTTATTCTGTCTACTCCGGGGTTTTATATACCCTCTCGATGTAGGTTACCGCAGCGGTGTTCAAACTTTGGTGGCCCAATCACGTTTTCCGCACACGTGTCATTATTATGCTGCACACTTTGCACTTTTTTCAACTTCAAATCTTCTGTTCTTCATTTGTAGCTTCGCTTTTCTAACTTTTAAGTTCTCATATTCAAAAACTTATATATATATATTTTATTTAATTCACCGAAGTTCGGACACAACAGGAAGATTATGTACCCCTCTCAGTGCTTAGGCACTATGTGAGAGGCACATTTTCACCAGTACCCCGGGATCGAATAATCGAGAGCCCGCGCTGGGAATCGAACCCGGGACCGCCGAACCACAGTCCGTCGCTAAACCAACTGCGCTTCGACGGGTCGTACAATTAGATCGAATATTAGATCGATACTGCGCTGAATTAAAGAGCCAATTATTATTTGTTGATAACTTAAAAGTCTGTGATAATGCATATTCTGATAGCTTTGACGCTAGAGGATCATTTTATTATCTTTTATTTTATTTATACGCAATTTCAGATGAAGACAATATAATACTTTACCAAAGACTGACTTCATTTAGGTTTGATGACATATCTATGTCCACAAAAACCTGCCCTGTGTTGATTAGAACGTTTCGAAGAAATTTCGATTTTAAGTTTAGTAACCATTGCTATCACCTGGTTCAGGTGATAACAATGCGTGCTTTGTCAGGTGTCAATCAATCATTCGCGTTTTCTGGTTTCTGTCTCACCTTTGTTGTCCCGGTGGGTCCCGGTGTATGTCACAACGCAACCATGCGCAGAAGCAGCGTTTGTCCACCGCAAGTAATTCAAGTCGAGAAATGGCTTTAATGAAATTTTAAAAAATCGCAATCGTGTTGCGGTGTTTGTTCGGGCTTCATACATATATATATACCATTGAAGGCGCTTAGGCTGTCTCGAAAAACTCGTGACATATATTTGAAATTCTTTTGTGTTCGGGTTTTGTGTGTGTGTCTACGGCGGGTCCAATCGAGAAAACCAGTTTTAATGAGTCCTCACATTTCCCTTCCCCTCTCTCTCTCTCTCTCCCTATTAATCTTGTATATACACAGGGTAAATATAGACAGAATCGGTGAGAGTTGCCACTGGCAAATGACTAACAATTGGACAAGAACTAGGCTAAGTGTGTCACCCGCGACACTTGCCTAGATGCACCTGTACATATACACTGGAATCTAATTACACGAGGTCTGCTGAAGATCGAACTCACCAGCTCAAGAGACCACTAATTTCTAGCACGCCCCCGTTAAATATTGCTTCTAGTCTCCCATCTCCGTACATTTTCCTGGAATGTTGGTGGATACTTGCTCCGACCAGACTTTCATGGTTTCATCCCACACAGGCATTACCGTTATTATGAATCTTCAGCTATTTGTTATTGATGCGGAAACACTGACAATTACAAATAGTTGAAGATAGACCATTCTACACTGCAAATCTAGACGGCTTAAACTTTGTTATGATTCACTTGTCGTGTCTGGTGACGTCCTTGAGATGATATTTTTTGTTTTCAATTCACTTCAATGGCATCGATATCCGTGTGGGCACATCCCCTGTAACTTGTACTGAAACCACCAATTAAAGTAGCTCCAGTTAACCAGTTTAACCGATTGACACCAATTCAAGGTTCGTTATTTGATTTGAAAGATTTTAGCAGATCTACTATTGCTATAAGAAATAATAATAAAACAATTTTAATTGTTTTTCATGTGATTTAGTGGTTTAGCCAGTTGATAATAAGGTTCTTTCGTATAATTCTAGAAACACAATCATTTCCCCATTCAAAATACTCCGTTTACCTCGTTTGTCGCGAATGTGAACCACTTTCTTTAACAGAAAGTGCGACAGTCCTCATTGTAAAAAAAAACGTTACTGAGCAACCGAACTTAACATGCGGCTAAATTAGTGGGCGGAAAAGTGCATTGTGAAGAAATACTAGATTTCACGCACGTTCAGTGGGCTGCATGCTGTATACGCCATTGTCAACCAAACAATATATTATTTTAAGAAACGCTTAAGAAAGGCTGAACAAACCAACACGATTTCCGCAAACCGGTCTTAATGTCAGGTTGTGTACAGTAATAGGCCACGGGTGAAACTTTTAATGCTCACAAAAATGGCGTATTTGGAGATTACGATGGGCTTATGATCAAAGACAGTGGCCGACTTCAGAAATGATAAATAAGGGGTTCTCATCATTAACAAATGTTTTAATCATATAATTTACACATGCAGTGTTTTGCACAAAATTAATGTCAACGGTATAGCGATTTCCATTGCAGGCGTCCCAGGAGACGTGAAATTGTTCGAACGCTTTCGCCAAATCACAATTTCGTTGGTACGAAACTGAACTACTTGAACTTAACTATAATATTTATCTCTTTTACACTATAATATTTATCTATTTTACATCGGCTCGTGTCCAAGTAGCTTTTCTTAACCACGATGTGTGCTCAGAATTAACAGCTTGAGAAGAAAATCAATTTACTGAATGCTTTTGTGATAGTATCGAATGCGGATGTGATTATCCAATTTTTTTTAAGGAATCAGAAACTCAGTCGATCAATGTGAATAAATTTGCATCTTGAACAGCGCGCCTAATGCTTCATCCAAAATCCACATTAATGGGTGGGTGACAATTTTTAACTTGTCGCGTGGATGTAATTGAGGACAGTTATTTTGTATTGTTAACGCAATCATCTTCACAAATGGACCTCATTAACCTCATTAATGTAACGATTGATGAGCAAGACAACGTTTTGAAAATTGGTTGCTAATTTCTGGCGTCGATGCATTTGCAGGTCCGTTCACCTTTTTCGCCCCGAGTGACGAGGCCTTCGGCCGACTGCCCAAGATCTTCTTGTCCCGAGCGGCTGAACATCCCGAGATGATGAAGTCGCTGCTGCTCTACCATCTGGTGCCGGACACCATCACCACCCGCCATTTCACCAACGATCTCTTGTTGCCCACCCTGAACACCCTCAAAGTCAGGATCAACCTCTATCAGCTCGGCTACAAGAAGGTGCGTGTAATGGCCACTGCGGGTGTTTCTGTACAGGAAATTAGTTCAAAAGAAATTCTGCTGAGATCTCTACTTCGTTACAATTGGGCAACTATCAAGAGGGTACCACCAGAGGACACTACCAGACGGCTCCAATTACCGTCATTTACTTTGTGGGTTTGTGTTGTTGGTGGGGTAAACCGCCAATTCATGTCATTTGAGCTTGGAAATTCAGCCGCGGTCTAATGAGTTGCTATCTTATGTGTCTGGTTTTGAGATCGCCACGGTCAACGGCGCCGTCATCACCCGCCCCGACCAGTACATCATCAACGGCGTCATCCACGTCATCGACCGGGTCCTGTTTCCGGCGGCAAACGGCTCCATCCTACACTTGGTCAACGCGCCCGGCTGTCAACCGTTCGACGTCATCAGTACAGTGCTGGCCATCGCCGGACTCTATGATAAACTTTCCGGTATACAAAATCACAATCTCAGAATGCAACTTGAAACAATAGTGTGCCTAAGATTGACAATTAACAACACCCTGAACATACTCATACAATGAAATTATTCGTGCATGAGAGTTTACAAAAAAAACCAATGGCCTACCAACTTTATGCCCCTGATTAATGGCAGACACTGTAAGCACGAAAACGCGGTGCTGTCAGTGATTGCCGATGATTGGGGGCAGCAACAAGAAAGGGCCGGTGTACAACGGTCGGCAAAACTATTAATATAAAATAATATAAAACCGTAAATGAAATGCTGGACGCGAACTCAAAACACGGCCACAAGAATGTGACTGAAATCTTTTAAAACATTACAGATATAGTACGACCCGTCGTAGCGCAGTTGGTTTAGCGACTGACTGTGGTTCGGCGGTCCCGGGTTCGATTTCAATTTTCAATACCCAAAAATATTGCGTAATTCTTGATTCGACTAATCAGCTATTCATCAAGATTCATATAAACATCTAATAATCGATCCCCCTCCTTTTGTATTTGTGAATGACAACAGAGGATGGACCCTTCACTGTGTTTCTGCCCAACACCGAATCATTTGGCGCCATTCCAAAGGAAATTAGAGACAAGCTGCTGTCAAACCAGACTCTGATTCGCGGTAAGTGACCGTTCACCTAATGGTGATAACACGATTCCTTGTAGGACGCTGGTATCCGCCTTATTTCAATTATTATTATTTTGACATCGTCAATTTACAGAAAATTCATGAATATGTGTCATAAAATATATTTTTATATTGCTATATGAATTGCATTTCAGAGGCGTTCTTATACCACATTGTTCCCGGAGTTTACTACAGCCAGGGCCTGTCAGATAATCAGTGGCTAGATACACTGTCCAGTTTCGGAGTTCCGCTGCAAGTTGGAATGGTCTCGGACGGCGGTTCCAGTAAGTAGAATACATGTTTTTTAAAAAGTATCTCTTTGAAAATAATAGTTGAAAATATAATTATAATAGAAATTTGAAATAATCATTTATAGAAAATGGTACGGTACCTAGATGGGACTAACATATATGCCAATTTACATAAATCTATAACGCTATTCTTTTGGGGATTTATCTAAAGGGCGATTTGACTCCGTCAACGGTGCAGTGCGCATCGTCAAGGCCGACATTCCAGCTACCAACGGAGTGGTCCACATTGTGGACAAGATCATCACTCCGTTCCAGACGTACCTAACCTGCTTGGATTCGGGAGGGCCAACTCCAATGCTTCCAAGCCCATAAGGAATGTGACGTCACAATTAGAATTTGTGCATACTCGGAATTCGCATTTTTCGAAGGCGTATTAAAATGTGGGCGGGGTGGGGGGGGCTCCCCAATTCGAAACTCTTGTTAGGTATTGTCATGCCAGGTTTGACAAGACAAGGACGGGGACGATCAAAAGTGCATAACCTCGATTTCAGGACAAGATCAATTATGGTCCTCAAGCATAGTCTTGTGTGAAACCATAAAAGTTCATGGATCGTAAAAGAAACCGGGGGCATTCTTGAGGTCACGAGCTGAAATAATAAATGTTTTCCAAAGAAATCCGCGAACCCTCACAAGACAGAAAATACATACCATCTGATTTAATTTTTAAGAGCACAAATTATACGTGCTTAAAAGCCAAGTTATTGACCCTATAAATCCGGTTCATCCTAATTCTCCATAAATGAGGCATCCATTGCAGTGCGCATTTTCAATCTAACGACCTGAAAATTTCGTGGTATTCGCGCTATTCGCCAAATATGTGCCACATGTAAACCCCAAATCGGTGGCTCTTCTAATTGAATAGCAGTTGTTTCTAAACTTTAGTAATCATAAATTTACTAGACAAGTCACCCACGAAAATGAATTGTTGTCAGTGACATTTCATATCACTTTCGACCATCTTTTTCTATTCCATCTATTCGAAAGCCTCAATCATTTCAACAAACTTCTTCAAATCAAATTTAAATTTAAATTCCCACAAATATTACGAGTATGGGTCGGTTAACTAAATTGGATTCGTATTTTTGATTCATCAATTTAAATGGGCTCCTATTTGGACTTCTTAAATAATTAGATACTGCATTTCCAAACTGATTCTTGGTCCTGTCCCTGCCAACTCCTACTATTCGAATAAACTCCTGCCCTGTACCTTATATTTACATGCCTCACAGTATGAACATCACGTAAAGTATTAACCTACCGGGTTACATCGTTAGTTTACTTGGTTTAATTAGGTTACGTGTTCAGAGCTTATGACCTAGTCCTAGTGCACATGAGCTGCATTCTATCTTTGTTTTGAAGTCTTCTATTTATTTTGGCATGACAATGTCAGTAATATTTTCTTTTCATCGATAGGGTTGGAAAATGTAGTATCTGGGAAGATAATTTTCGATCGCCGATGAAGCAAAACCGGTCTAAATCCGGAAAGGACAGTTTGAGAAAACTGCTTTCGTGGAAAGAAAAATGGAAACCAAAATGAGTGACTAAAAAGAAAAGAAAAAAAGAATGAATAACATGGGAAATATTGGAGTCCTGTTAAAATCATTATATGTGGAGGGATTAAACAACAGCCAGCGGTGGGGAAATGAAGCTACTGGATGGTCATCCAAGATTTCGACGATATGAATTTAAGAATAAATGGCTGGATCTCTTACCCTGTGGACACTGTATATTTGTTAACTGACGGTTTTCTGCACAATGCTTCATATTGGAGCAAAATGAGGTGATGGTTTGTGGTTCAATTTTGTTAAATAACAGCGGGGTGCTGATATGTATAATATATGTATCGATTGCTATGCAGTAATGCATAATAAATATTTTTTGTAAAAAAAAAACAATGTGTGATATATACTGTATATATTAATATATATGTAATTATTCAACTTCGGTATTTCATTGCACTATTTTTCGATCATTTCAAATCGAAGGAATAAAAATGTCTAGGATAGTCGGCGAAGAGATTTCTGAAATTTTCAAATCCGAGACAAAATTAAACACAAACAAGGCAGCGGCAATCACATGAACATTATTGAACAAGTACTCTGTAGATATAATAGCGCAACGCATGAATATTCGGAACCTACGCAAATCGCTATTCGGACAAACACAAAATAAAAAATGGCGGTCATCTACCTTGTCTTTCCTTTTGTTTTGTTTGGAAGTTTCGGTGTAGTTTCAGGTCGGCCAAGCTCGTCACGAATTATCATGCACCAACCGCGATTAATTCACACATTTCACATTTTTATACGCACGTATATTCACCGCGATCACATTGATAAACCACAAGAAAGATTGAATAAATCTTGCGCGGAAACGGGATGGCGAAACTAACTGCAGCATCTTCAACAACCGAAATATGGCGGGTGAAATTGATGGCAATTGACATTGTTTTGGCGGCAGCAACATGGTAGCGCACTTAGGTGCTTTCAGCTTGGACAAACTGATCAAACGCTTTCGGGTTCGTATAAACGCGCGCGAATCAATTTTTGATGTATCGCTATTTTTCCGTATCGTGCAAAGGAACCTAGAACTGTCACGTTATACAGTATTTCATCACCTTTGATTGTCAATATTTCTATAAACATTTACATAATTCAATATACATCACAGCTTTGGTATTTTATTGTCGAGAAAATTCGATTTCAAAAGCTAATTTCTTGTTATAATGTGTGACTGAAGAATCGATTAAATTAGACCCAATATGAGGTAGCTATTTTTTAAAAATCAACTGTAGGCAACCGCACTACAGGCGTTCTGCTGTACCCCTCATGGTGCTTAGGCACTATGCGAAGGGCACTTCCAGTACCCCGGGATCGAAATTTTCAAGAGCCCGCGCCGGGAATCGAACTTGGGACCGCCGAGCCACAGTCAGCCAGTCGCGATACCGACGTCAAACTGGTATACAGAGCCCGACGTAAAGACGTAATATCTTAAAGCTGGTATTAGCCGTCAACTCCATGAATTTACATTATCACATTCTCTGAAACGTAAAGCTCATTGCTGTATAAACATGAAACAAAAAATTTCCAATCAAAATATTTTCTAGGATATGTTTGGCGACAGCAGCTAATCTTTTTATTTTTTAGCTAGTCTTTTTAAATTTAGGCGGGAAAATTGTTGGAGAGTATCTGGCAACATTACTAAAATATAAAATAAAAAATTATATCAAGATATTTTGAAAACCATCTGGCATCATTGGTATATCGTTGACATTAATCTTATAGACCCTTCGAAGATAATCGAAATTCGGGTGTGTTCAATCTTTAGTGTGAATTCGCAGAAGTGGTCATGCAAACACATTGCGTAGTTGTATTGAGAAGTAATCGCACCCTATCTCGAAACCCTTCGAATCTTAGCTTTAAACATGGTGGTGTATCTGCTAGGAACCAGTTTCTCTATTCGTTGTTTTGAAAGGTCTTTTTAACACTTTCGGATCCATCGTCCGCGTCATTATGCGCCAAGGAATACCGTGAACGCTTCAGCAATCGACGAGCGGCCGTGTGATTTCGCCTCAATCTCTCAGAAAAGTTTATCGGCGGTGTAACTGACCTCTGGTCGTCCACGAATCAGCCCGGGCCTATTGGCTTGGAAACAAAGATGGCGGCCAGAGGAATTTGGTGCTCGGGCTGCCCGCACCACGTTTTCTCGTGCTCCGCGCCTAGCGGCATTTGCCGCAAACTGGTCGCTTCATTCAACTATTATTGAAGTTTATTCGCGGTCGCTAGGAGCGCGCCAACGCCTAACACTGAGATACGGGTGAGCCTAGACACACCTCTGGAATTTGTGTTTCACCCCCCTCCACCAGCTGTAGGCGTGGAATGTTATTGCGGTGGAAAACGTTGACTCAGTTTTGATCAAATCGGATTTTGTTGAGGCTAAAATCAGGACAATGCCCTCCTGGTCGAGCCGGTCATCATGTCCCCTCCCTCGCCCATTCAGGCCTTAAATGATGAAGAATAGGCCCAGCGATTGTCCGTCGGATTTCAGCTGCGACGGCGCCATCGTCGCCGGTGCCGGACCAGTGCTGGAGGTGGTCGGAGGCCGGATTCATGAGTGGGACGACGTGAACGGGTCGGGCCGACCGGATCCGGGTGTCCCATTCGACACGCCGACCGACCGAGGGTCAATCGACGGACCGGACAATCACCATCCATCGGTCATCGTCCGGGTCAAGGGTCAACACCACAATCGGCCAGTCAGACCCGACCCGATCAGGCCGACGACGGATCAGATCACGAGTTGGTTGCCGGACGAAATCAACGGCGTGGTGACGTCGTCGTCCGGCAACGGTGTCGCAGACGACTACCGAACGTCGCCCGCCAACGGTGCCGGAATAATTCGCCGGGTCGCACGGTCAGCTAGTTTGGGTTCTTCCTCTAGGTCGATCACGGACGAGACTGAGGCGGCTCCGGCTGCTGCAGTAGCCGACACGGATCGCAGAGGCGACGCGGACGGTGCCTGTGATCCTTCAGTCCCCGACCCGGCCGTCCGACGAAGCAGCATGCCAGAAACGCATGTCGAAACCGGATTATTGGACGGCTCGGTTGGATCCGCCACTCCTTATTCGCTATCGGCTGTTTTGGAAACAATCCCTCTGGCATACGACCCCCAGACACGGCAACTTTGTCTTATCTCGTTGAACCGGTCCCGCCCGGATAACGACGACTTGCAATGCCGTATCCGAGGCGGCGATGACGGTAATCATAAGAACTCTGGGTCATCAGAGGAAGATGCGGTTGTGACTGACTCAACTGCGCATCCGGATGCCGGAATGCCGGATGTGGTGGTCCGGCTGCGCTCCGAAAGTCGTTCAGAGTCGTCGTCCGGCGCCGGACGACACGCGGACTGTGGCGACGCCTTCCTTGGCCTTCAGCGGGTGTCCACCTGTGGCTCACTGCAGAGCCGCGCCGAGTGTTGCTCTTCTGTCTCTAGCATCTCCAGCCTGAGCACGGATGTCTCCTTCTCCGTGTTTAACGACGATGGAGCAGTCGGCGGTGGCGGCCATGAGGCGGCGCTAACCGCGGCCGGAGGTGGTGCAGGGGCGTCTGGCGTGAACCGGATGAGCGGCCACCATTCGTACGTGCTCCTGGATTCGGACGAGGCCGGTTTCATCGAGATCAACCTTGACCAGCGTCAGCAGCAACCGATGCCACCGGCGCCGGCTGGATCGCCGGACTCGGCCACTGGTCTACAGTCTGCCGACGAGGAGGGTGGCGACGGTGCTGGTGGTCAGAATGGCGCCAAGGCTAAACGACGAGGACTGTCTGGTCTCCTGAATAGGTATGGTATGAGTGGGCACTGTTCTACGGTAATCATATTGAAAAATTTGAAATGTTCTGTGGAGCGGTCAGATGAGCTGATATGATGATCATAAAAAGATCGTTTGCCCACCACTCTTTCTGCACAAGTCAGTGTATTCTTAAAAGCTGAACCGCTAAGAACTGTAAAACTTAGAAATTTTTAAAATGTCTAAATATATAAAATCTAAAAAAGAATTATCAATTCCAAAAATTGTGAGTTTGATCAGAGGCGATTATGTCTACGAATCAGAATGTATCGATTTCGAATCGTTTCACGTGCAATTCGCCAGTGATGAATGTGAGGTTTTTAAAATAGATATCTGCATCCTCAGAAAAATCGAATATGGCCAACTTAAAAATTTGAAAGAACATTGCAAGTAACCACACTTTAAGCCATCAAAAACAACTAGAAAAATCCGATTGGTCATCGGTGGAATCAGGACAGAAAAATCACCCAATTAGATTTTTTCGATCAGCAGGATGATTTCTATTATAGGTGTCTGTTGCAAATTTGCAGAGCCACGTTTCGAAGACAGGATTGCAGATTTGTTTAAGTTGCGTTACGTTGATGAACTGGATCGAGTTTGTGTACCTTATTAGACTAAACTATTCAATCATACAAATGAATAGTGGTTATTCTTAAAACTACAGTTAGTCTTCTTGACACTAATTAAATCCGAGGACTTTTAATGTTGTCGCTCTCCATACCAATGCACCTCCTGCCAATGAAACATGTCTCA